>CM031244.1:331403330-331550830 GCA_018340775.1 Taxus wallichiana var. yunnanensis
GTACAAATGGGTGGGAAAACAATTTGAAAAATGGATCTCCTTTTTAATACGGGGCACGTGGCAGCTAGATTAGGGAAAAATTGGGTTTGCGGGTCCGTGATTTATCTTTTCCCCCTTTTCCGTAAAAAATGCAAAACTCAGAAAACTCTGGCCCCGACGCTCCGCTTGGACACGTGGCACCCTTTGGTTGGTTGGGAGACGCGCTTAAATTTTTATCTCTATCTTTTGACAAAAGGAAAATTTTCACCTTTTCCTCCGACTCCCCGCTTTGACCTTGACTTAGGCTCAAATGTTGACTTTTTCCTTTGGGTGGAGTTATGACCCATTTTGTAACTTTTACACCTTTGGAATAACAAGGGGCAAAAGACCAACTTTCCCCGATGGCCCACTTTAGCGCTGCTAGTTTAGGCTTGCCATGTGGCGCTTCCTCCGCTACCTACCTAATTTCTATATTTTGGTTAAGTCCTTTGTTTGGTGGGGTCATATTTCTTGACCTAGGACAAGCGGCCTGGCACTTGTTTGGAAACCCTCTCTCAATTTGATCCTTGAATTAGCGCCGTTCGGACACTTGGCACTCTCTGCCGGTCTGCCCCATGCATTGACTATTCAACCAACTCTGCCCCTTCTTTTTTGACCCTGCTATTCCATTGTTGAGTCTACCTGTAACTTGAAAATGGATTTAAGACATGGAAACAACTCGACAGAGTCATTTCTTTTGCATAGGGTCATTTAATCTTTCTCATAGCCTTGCCACTCCATTGTTGAGTCCTTCTGCGACCTATTTACAAGATTTGAATGAGTTTTCTCAGGTTCTTTCTATGGGTCATGGCTGATCCAATATTTGCCCTGGGGGCAAAATATGGATAACAAGCTCATGATATAGCTCACAAGAGACGGTTACAACTTCCTCGATCAAGAAAGAAACAATTACAACTTATTCCAATCATCCACGCCCTTTTGAATTCTTGAAAACGCAAAGAAAATGTTAATGGTGGAAAAACCAGTTTTTAAATATACGATCGTTACATTATTTTACCAGTTAAAACATGGGCCATTCGATTTTCTTTTACAACTTCAAATTTGGGCCACCCACATGGGAGAAATTGATTGGAGCGGGCTGTGAACACCTCTTGCATTCTTTGCCTTTGAAGTAGTGCTAGGTTGACACGTGGAGAGCTCCACCGGTTCCTTTATACTTAGCTGATTTAGGCCAATTTTCTGCTTGACTTATATTGACCCCTAGACACGTGGAGGGTTGGCGCTCATTTGAGTTTCTACTTTGGAAACGCCCCCTGAAGCTGCGCCGAGCTAACGCGTGTCTCCTTTCTCAGTCTTGGACTTTTCAATGGCCAACTCGTCTTCATATTGACTTTAACCACGTGGCGAGTTGGTGCTACTTGGAGACTAACCCTTTGATTTCACTTCGAAATGGCGTTGTTAAGGCACGTGGCGGCTTCCGCCAACCCGCCCATACTTAGTCAATTTTAACTATCTTGGCTCTGTCCCTTTTTGGACCTAGGACATGTGGAGGACTGGCACAAGTTTGAGAACCGCCCGATTTTAACTCTTGAAGTTGCGCCGATGAGGCACGTGTCGCCGTCCGCTGACCTTCCATACTTAGCTGATTTTAGCTTGTTCTATCTTCATTTTGTACTTGGGACACGTGGAAAGCCTGCACTTATTTGAGGTCCATCCCAGAACCCGCCCCTGGAGTTGCGTCGTTTGGACATGTGGAGGCTTCCGTTGAATCTTGAAATATGGACAAACCGCATCTAATCAAAGATATTCATGTATTACCCGTGGACTCTGGGGCAAAAATTAATAGGAAAATATGCTCTGTCATTCCCATCGGGAAGAAAATAAAAAAGGAAAGGAACTTCACCATACACCCAACTTTCAAATTGTTCTCCATGAATAGGAAAATTGCAAACAATGCTAGGCTTGACGCGATTCAATACTCCAAGGTACAGACTCAAAAATTTTGAAACTTGACTTCAAAAGAGGGGAATTTTGGGCCTACAACACTACATAAGTGAGATTAGGGCCTTCAAACAATAAGAAGGTTTTGATCGAAGTCAATGGATAGTAATTAAAATCTAAAATCTAATGAAGTCTAAAACCTATTATTGAAATGGCTCTTTAATCACTACAAGCTTGAGAGGCAAAGCGACCAACTTAGGTCTTCCAAAAATGTTTGACATGCTTCACATTTACCAACCCATTTTGATGCATCTTTGAACAGCAGTGGGCCAATACTAACCAAAGACGAAGTATTTTATGATCTATTACGAAGAGGAGAAACGACCTCCACAAGCTCGGTCATGAAAAGTAGAGAACAACTTATTTTGTTATTCCTTGTCTACACACTTCAAAACCTTCCATCCATGCCTCGTTTGAACAAAACATTTTCCCATAGCACATACTATGCAGAACTTAGTTTGATGGCCCTCTTCTCTTTGGCACTCAAGTGAGATGGACACTCTCCATAGGTCAAAAAGTGAGGAATGTCATCATACCATACATTTGTCGAGCCGAGGAACAAAACAACGGGGACATCAATTTCATCTTTGGACAACTCCTAGGCAGCTCCTCAAAGAATGAGTTCACACAGCCCTTACCCCGAACTAGCTTTGTTGGCACGATACCAAGATCATACTCTTACAACTTTCTACCCAATTACCTCTCTTGGTTCCAAATTCTTATTGAGTAAGAATGGATTTGATTGTTGTATCAGGCACCAACACCACAGAATGAGAATTAAGGATGTAAAACCTAAAGCGCTTTCGACAACTTTGACAATTGCAAAAGCATGCTTCTCCATTGTGGTGTACTTCAGCTCATGATTTTTCAAGACATAAGTCATGAATGCAATTGGGAGCTCATGATCTTCAGCATTCTTTTGGGCTAACACAATAGCTAGGGTATTTTTAGTGGCATAACAATAGATAATGAAATCTTTGCTAAAGTCAGGGCACACCAAGATTGGAGTCTTTGTAATAGCCTGTTTAATGTCCTCAAATGATTTCTTCCCTTCAGAGGACCAACTAAAGGTTTGTTTCCCTTGCATCATGTGAGCAATGCTCATAGTAAGTTTTGTAAAATCGAGGATGAATCTCCTTAGGAAATTGATCTTACCAAAGAAAGAATGGACACCCTTCTTACTTGATGGAAGAGGAATTTGCTAGATGGCTTGAAATCTCTCTGAATCAATCTTGATCCCTTCCTTTGAAACAATGTGTCCCAATAACTTTCCTTCTATGACACAAAACATAGACTTCTTAGGGTTTAAAGAAATCCCATGCTCTCTACACTTCTGCAATATTATTTCAAGGTGTTGGAAGTGATCTTTTCTTGCTTTAGAAAACATTGTCAAGTCATCCAAATACACAACAATGCATTTCCCTTTCAAACTACCAAAATCCAAGTCCATGGCCCTTTGGAAAGTAGCACCAACATTGATGAGACCAAATGGCATTCTCTTGTATGCAAAGGTGCCCTAAGGAGTTGTAAAGGAAGTCTTATGTTGATCTATAATATTCACCTCTACTTGATTATACCCCGAGAATCCATCTAACATAGATAGCATCTCGAGCCTATGACAACTTGCAATACTTGGTCCATCATGGGGAGAGGGTAGTTGTCCTTCAAAGAACCCTAATTTAGATTTCGAAGTCCACACAGATCTGAATCTCACCATTCTTCTTCCTGACAAGCACTATATTAGTAATCCACGTTGAATGGTGGATGGGGAAGATGATCCTAGCCTTCAGAAGCTTTTGTATTTCTTGGAAAATTGTATCAGCTATCTTTGGATTATATTGCCTTTGCTTCTGTTTGAAGGGTTTGATCCCAGGCTTAAGAGGAATGAAATGTTACATTTATTTAGGCTGAAAAGCCTTAAGATCATCATAAGAATAAGCCAGAACATCAACATACCTCTTCAACAGATTCACCACCTTCTTTTTCTCTTCCTGAGTACAGTATTTTCCAATGTTGACCATTTTGGGATCATCAAGACTCCCAATATTCACTTTCTCAGTCTCAACAGATTTCCGGGATCCTTGGGAAACTTTAGACTTCATATATCTATCATGTTTATCAAAAAGATCCTCCAAACTCACTAGCCCTTTAGGAATTTTGTTGCCTTTCAGTTTGATGCATCCATCTTGATCCATCTCTTCTTTGACACCCTCTTCATTTGATGACACACACTCTCTAGGAAGATTGTCACTTCCTTCAAAGTACAACTGATCAAAGTTGTCTCTGAGCTCCAAGAAAGAAAGAAAATGCTGGTCATCATTAAAAATTGCCAATTATTTACATTGTCAGGCACACTGGGTCTATGGATCAGCTCAATGGTGAATTTCTCTTGAGGGAAATCAGGGTGAGGAATCAACAAGGACCCAAAAATAGCTAGAGAGTCAGCCCTAGTGTTCCTCCCTTGGCACAACTTCAATGGAAAAAGCATCAAGGAATTCAATGGAATCCCATACTAGATTCCTATAGTGTTTCAACCTTATGCTCTTTACCTGATAAAGGTCTCTAACTTGTTTTACAATTAGCTCGGCATCTCCACAAGCAAGAAGGTTCTTCACTCCCATCTCCTTCGCCATGCTCAACCCAAGAATAAGGGCCTCATACTCAGCAGTATTGTTGGTATTTTCAAACTGAAATTTGAAGGAGAAAGGATGAACCTTACCCCTAGGAGAAATGAGCACTACACCAGCTCCAGAACCAGCTGAAGAACAACTCCCATCAAACTCCAAAGTCCACACACCATTAGGATCAAGCAACACTCCCTTTGGCAGACTTGTCTCCTCTTGTGACATGATCATGTAGTTCCCATGCCCTATATCTACATACAATATTTGTGCTTTAGGATCATCTGTCTTTTGCACAATATACTCTGTTTGTTTCTTAGGTAGCAACTTCTTCATCTTCCCATTGATAGGGATCAAGGCATGTGACCAATCCATTTGAATTTCCCCTCCTACCTCCTTGCAGAAATTTCTACTCAGCAACATCCCATATGAAGGAGGAATATCAGCTACCAAAATGGTGGCTAGGATTATTTTCTCTGGAAAAGCAGCAAAAACTACTTGTGCATCTTTAATTCTACCCACCAAAGGTACTTTCTTACTCTCCATGGAATAACAGGAACCAAAGGCATGTGTTAGGGTTAGACCCAAAGCATGGGCTACCTTTACAGGAATTACATTATATGATGCTCTTGAATCTATGACACAATTACTGAGTTTGTGGCCAACTATGAGAAGGGTCACATAGAATGGTTCAATTTTCTCATTAGAGGAAGTGACTACAGCCACAAGGCTTGATTGAGGTGAGGGAGAGGGAGTGGGAAAAAGGCCCTTAAAAGTACTGGATGAGACTTTGGATTTGGAATTTACAAAGTTAACCATTTTGGAAAAGGCTTTAGGATGGGTTTGATAGAACTCTGCTTCAAAAATCTGAATCTTGGTCTTTTTAAGATGGTCTATAATGTCAAAAGATCCAAATGTGGATGGGGAATCACTACTAGGAGTAGGAGGAGCTTTTGATCTATCAGCTTTATCATTTGTTGGGAAAGAATTCCTAGAAGGAAGTAGAGGGATAAGGACTAGCAAAGCTTACCTTTTGAGTGGAAGTAGTAGGAATAGGAGCTTCTCTTCTTGTAATCACCGATATGGTGATGGGGTACTCCTTGGATCTTTTTGCAGGTTGCACCACTTTTTCCTTTTTTGGTCTACTCCTGGTCATAACAACATATGATTCACTGTTCATCTCAACCACTACATCATCATAATCATCCACATCTTCCATACCCTTAGTAGTGAGGAAATGAACTTGAGAACCACCAGGCTCCTCCAGTTCTTCATCAGCTTCCTCTTCTTATTCATCATAGAGCCCATTTTCTTCCTCATCATCAGGCTCAAGAACTTCACAAGTAGCATTAACAAGCACCTTGAGGGGTGGACCTTTAATGGCCAACCTGGTTTGAGAAGAGGGCAAGCGGTTCCTAGGTGAAAGTTCTTCCTTGGAACATCTTGATATGGAGCATGCTGAGCCAATTGTTTCTTAATGGCAATGAGGTCATTAGCCAGCTTTTGCACCAATTGATCTGTATTACCTCTAGGAGAAGGAGAAGAAGAAGATGCTTTGTATTTGAAAGACTCCTTTTCACTTGCGCGCGGACATGATCAAGTCATATTCCACACCGATAGCCAATCTCGATCAACATCCAAAGTTGTAAGATTTTCTCTCCTCAAGGCATAACTTACTTCGAAAATTGAACATTCAAGAAGAAACACTTCTGAATCTGATCAACAGGTCTAGTATCTAGTGGAATCTTGTTAATCAACTTGTTGAACTTGGCCAAAAATTCTCTCATTGGCTCATGTAGCTCCTTCTTGATTTGAGAAATTTGATCTAGCAAAGCATGCACATCTTCAAAAAAATTTGAAACATTGCTCAAATTTAGTCATCATAGTAGTCCAATCAATGATGGTCCTAAAGCAGAAGATGGTAAAACCAATCTGCAACATTGTCTTGCTAGGTTTCCACAAACAAATTGACCTCACAGAGACATCCTTATGTTCAACTCTAAGGACCCCACATGCAATAATAAAGGCTGAATGGATTCATCGGGTGCACTTTGCCATCACCTCTAAATTTGGGAAAATTCTTCCTGTTACCCCTCGGTAACTCATGCAATGGATTAGGAAGAGCTAGAGGCCCAACTCTTTGTCCCCAAGGCTAAGGTCCTACCATCCTTGGAAAGATTACTTGAAGTGGAACTGAGACACCAATAAGAATTAGGGCACGAAGATTAGGGCTAAGTTGTGCTTGAGGAATGCTACTACCAAAAGCTCTATCTTCAATAGGAGGTGTGCTTATGGAACGAGCTCTTCTATTTCTTCTTGTTGGAGGAAGTTGAAAACCTTGTTGATCTAAGAGTTGAAATTGGGGATCTTCAATTCCAAGAGCCCTTCTACCACGAGTATATCTTAGAGTCGCCAGATCAAAGAAATGATCAAATTAGTTGTTCTTTTAGAAAGGAAATTTGTTGAACAAATTCCCCAATAGAGTCGCCAAAAATTGTTGGGTTTTAGATTTGCACTTGGAATGAAACCATAGTCAGGGGACAAGCAAGTCCCTCCTCTTTAATGGGAGAGGTTCCCTTATTGAAAGTAGGGGCAAAACCTATGTACAAATGCACAATCTTTCATTCAATGGTGGTTTCCTGATATCCTAAAATGTGTTTTAAGCTTGGAAAGTTATCAATACATGAGGATAGAAGACTTTGAAGAGAGGAGGGAGGCAGAAGAAGACAATATTTTCGGGAAAAGAGATGGCAGAGAAAACCCTTATATGTATTGTGTAAATGAGATACATAGTAGAACCATCCATGTTTATAACAGACACAATTCACAGACTCAAATTTCGGAGATTGTACAAACTAGAACACAAATTTTCCAAGCATGCAAGGATTAGATGATTCATAGATCAGAACCAGAAGGAAAGAGAAAGCAAAAGAAAAAGGGAAAAACCTTTGTATTGATTTCTTCCAATTCGAAATTACAGTTCTAGAATAATCAAAATTCCAACCCCATACAATGGCTTTGAAAGCTCATGATATAGCTCACAAGAGACGGTTACAACTTCCTCGAGCAAGTAAGAAACAATTACAACTTATTCCAATCATCCACGCCCTTTTGAATTCTTGAAAACGCAAAGAAAACGTTAATGGCGGAAAAACCAGTTTTTAAATATACGGTCATTACATTATTTTACTAGTTAAAACATGGGCCATTTGATTTGCTTTTACAACTTCAAATTTGGGCCACCCATGTGGGAGAAATTGATTGGAGCGGGCTGCGAACACCTCTTGCATTCTTTGCCTTTGAAGCAATGCTAGGCTGACACATGGAGAGCTTTGCTGGTTCCTTTATACTTAGCCGATTTGGGCCAATTTTTTGCTTGACTTATGTTGACCCCTAGACACATGGAGGGCTAGCGCTCATTTGAGTTTCTACTTTGGAAACACCCCCGAAGTTGTCTTGAGTTGTGACGCGTGTCTCTTTTCGCCGATCTTGGACTTTTCAACGGAAAACTCCGTCTTCATTTTGAATTTAACCATGTGGCGATCGATGCTACTTAGAGAGCGCTTTTGGTTTCACTTCCGAAATGGCGCCGTTAATGCACGTGCCGCTTCCGCCAACCCGCCCATACTTAGTCAATTTTAACTATCGGCTCTATCCCTTTTTGGACCTAGGACACGTGGAGGACTGGCAAAAGTTTGAGAACTATCCCGACTTTGACTCTTGAAGCTGCGCCGATGAGGCATGTGTCACCGTCCGCTGAACCTTCCATACTTAGCCGATTTTAGCTTGTTCTATCTTCATTTTGTACCTGGGACACGTGGAAAGCTGCCGCGATTATTTGAGGACTGTCCCAAGACCCTGCCCTTGGAGTTGCACCATTTGGACACGTGGAGGCTTCCATTGAACCTTGAAATATGGCCAAACCGCATCCAATCAAAGATATTCACGTATTACCCGTGGACTCTGGGGCAAAAATTAACGGGGAAAATACGCCTGTCATTCCCGACTGCGGGAAGAAAATAAAAAGAAGGAAAGGAACTTCACCATATGCCCAAATTTCAAATTGTTCTCCATGAATAGGAAAACTACAAACAATGCCAAGCTTGACGCGATTCAATACTCCAAGGTACAAAATCAAAATTTTGAAACTTGACTTCAAAAGAGGGGAATTTTGGGGCCGACAACACTACACAAGTGAGATTAGGGCCTTCAAACAATAAGAAGGTTTTGATCAGAAGTCAACGGATAGTAATTGAAATGGAAGATGCTATGAGGGATGTTGAAAACAATGGATATTCCACTTGAGTTGCTACAAAGAAGTGGAATATTCCCACAACCACCCTTGGCTATTGGTTACTTGGAATTACAACTACAAAAAGGGATCGCCTACCATTTTGAAAGAGGAATAAGAACTTGAGGTTGTCTCGATGGTGCAAAGATATGGTATAACTTGGACATGGAATTGAAATCATGCAACTCAAATCATATGTAGCTCACATATGTGAAAATAGGCCTAACCATTCACTAATGGATTCCCTAGAAAATCTTGGTGGGTTGGATTTAAGAGGAGGCATCCAAAATTTTCCATTTGAACAGTTGAGGGCTTGGATAGAGATTGAAATTTAGTTTAGGCATTCCATTGTAGATGTATTTTATAAAAACTTGGAGACTTTCTATGAAGCTAACCAATATGTACCTTATAAAATTTGGAATTGCGATGAATCTCGAGTGTGTAAATTTGGTAAGAACGATGGTATGAAGGTGGTAGAAAAAAGAGGTAGTCAAAGTTTTCCCCAAATAATTCCAAAGAGTATGTAATGGATCACCATTCTTTATTGTGTCAATATAATATGCCAAAACATTCATGGATTCTATCTTTTCAAGGATAAAATACAATTAAAGAACTACATTACACACTATGAACTGGGGGCATGTATAGAAACCCAATCCCATATATGGATGACCAAGAAATTATTTCTTAATTATATACATCATTTCAAGAGGTCAATACCACATGTTTCTCCTACAAATAGGTAGTTGTTGATAGTTGATGGTCATGGTAGTCATATATCAATGACAACTGTTGAAGAGGCTAGAAATTTGGGAATTGATCTTGTAAATTTTCCAGCACACACTTCACATAGGCTAAATTTTTTGGACATGAGTATCTTATTTCCATTTAAGAACTACTTCAAAGATAAAAGGTCAAGGTGGATGGATCAAAATCATGGACTTGACATCTACAAGATTGAAGTGGGTAGGAAAGATTTCAAGAAGGATATTACCATAGAAAGTATTTAGTCATTTTTTTGAGAGGACAAGGATGCAACCACTTAATAGAGAGGATCTTCTAAATGACATGACACCAAGTCAAACATATGAAATTAGAGGTGAAGATGATAAACATGCAATTTCAAACATCCTACGGTTGGTTGGGTATACACGAAGGAGATATATCCAATTCTACCTTTTATCAACCAAGTCACACATGTAACCTAAACACAAGAGAGTACTCAAGAAGGTGATGATATGGTTCAAGGTATTCATGTGACATACATTCCAAAAGCAGTTGGAGAATAAGTTGGTGAGGGGTTGAGCCTGCCTTCGCAAGTAAGTCAACCAAACTAGATCAAAGAGGGGGCAACACAACTAGGTGTTAATTTGGACTTTTCTAACACAAATGTAGGCCTTTCAATGTCATCTCCCCATGTTGATGTACCCAATGAAGAGGTTTTTCACTATTATGTCATTCTTGGTGAATTTGATGTATGTGACGATGCAATATAATTAGGAGCAATAGAAGACACTACAATATGTATGAACCAAGAACTGAAAATTGTAACATGTACTCAAACTCAAGAACATCAAACAAGTAAGAGTTTAAGTAGTTTTCTTAAGCTTCCAATAGAAAGGATTGTTCAAAAATCCCATGAATTACTAAATGTTGCAATGATATTAAGTAGAGAGTCACAAATACTAACTACAAATGATTTTTAAAAATGTTTCATGACCAAGAAATAAAAAAAAAAGAAATAGAGATAATTAAGGCCAGGAAGAAACAATAGTTACAAGAGAAGAAGTCATTAAGACTCATTGAGAGGGATTTGAAGTTGAAAAAAAAATTGAAAATGATTTGAAACATAAAGAAAAGGAAGAAAAAGGCAAAGGGAAAAGCATGAGAAGGAGAATAAGAAAAATATGAGGGAGTATGACAAAATGATGAAGGAGATGGAGAAACAAAGAAAATTAAATAACATCGCTAATCCTTTTCATGATCAACATCCAATGATGATGGAAATGATAAACATCTATGCTCCGAGCTTTGCAACTTTATGCAGTTATCATCTAGGAATTCCATGTAATCAAATGCTGTTGGCGTGGTTTCCTCAACAAGGGAGGACAATGAATATGCTAGCAATGATAAGTGATATGGATAACACACCAACAACATCAATGATAGTGGGTAACATCTCAACAAGACCTTCAAAGGAGAAAGCTTAACAAAGATCACAAGTTAATATCTCTGAAATTAGAAGATTATATAAGTATAAACAAATTTGAATGCCAATTTTTGTATATTTTATAATGATTGGACAAAGGCTATTGTCACAAGGAAAATTGAACTTGTTTTTCAAGCACGTCTATTGTTTTTATGTGTAACCCATTTTTTCTATATATACTATAATATTGAATATATATATTTTTAATTGTGCATGTAATCCATTAGTAATGTAAATAGCACAAGTCACAAACCTCAAAAAATTGGTTAAAAATTCAATAAACAACACAAGTCACCCAACTTAGCTCACAACCTTAGTGAGGTAGGAAAAACATCACCTTTTAAGTACAATATCCATTGCAATATCCGCATGCAAGGCATCTTAACATTGAAGGATTAAAAAATAAAACCTAAGCACATGACGCTTTTAAAAACACTAAGGGAAAATATGAACTTTGATGACACCATCAATGCAATATATTATTGTGCATCTTGGTTGCATCCACTATTTTTAATGTTGGAAAAAATGAGCATCAAATAAATCAAAACATATAATGGCAATGGAAAAGGAATAATTTTTTTTTATAATGACTGTTATAACATACAATGGCGGTGGATTATTATAACATACAAGGCCATAAAAAATTATATTATATATGTGTAAAAGATAATTATTAGTTTGCATGGATCATAGCCTTAGTAGGGTTTAAACAACCTCACATGTAATCTCTTAGCGACTCGATCTTTGCGATCTCCAAACAACCTAATCTTTGCAATCACCAAACAACATGATGTCACTTTGTGGGTAAGTCGAACACCACTATTGGGTGTGAAAATAGAGCAATAAAAACCAAGTTGCGGTCTTTAGATGCATTTCGCTCAATTTCTAGAGGAAATGCATGACATTCGACCTTTTCATTGTCGGTGAGGCGTCTTGAATGTGAGTCTATGAGGAAGTAAGGTGTGACCCGAGGAGAGGATCCACCTTTATTGCATGGCGTAGTGTTTTAATGGCAAGGTACTTATTACCATTTACTAACACGTCATTTGCCACAAGTTGGTGTTCGCATACGCAAGGGGCAAGGTTGAAATTTGGATTTTATTGTGGCATTGTTTGTTCAAATGCAATCCTAGTTGGCTCTATGACACATCACACTCTCAAAATCTAGATTTGACTAGTTAAAACACCGCCACGTCAAATGCATGTTTTTTTGCACCGACTTGCCATAATTTAACCTCCACCCTGGTGTTAAGTTAAGGTTCCCAACTATTGGGTCCTCTCCCTTATGTTTTAAAATTTGAATGATCAATCTAAATCTTATTGGTTTGTTTATATTGTTTTTATGGTTGTTTTTTCTTAAAAGTTTTATTCTTTTCAATTATGGAAAGTTATAGATATTATTTTTAATTATGATGATATTTTGTAATATTTTCAAATTAATGATAAGATCATTGTTATCTTTATGTGTGCTTGAAGATGCAATGATAGGGTAGAAAGGTGGCTTTGGAGTTTCAACATCTATAAGACCTACTTGATCACTAGGGAACACCCCTTGTACCATGAGTTAGTTCCATTAGCTCCACCACAACCGGGATTTTTTCCACCCAATGCTAGACAAAGCCATTTGAAAATTCAATTTTCATCCGTAGTTCACGGTCACTTCTCTACCTCGCCACCTTTACGATGGGGTGCTTAAAGTGCACCAACACCTCTGGGAAACCTTTTATTGGGTTATTTATTATTGCTATGTCTAGTTAGCCCTATCCAATACAAGGTGACATCATTTTTGTTGGATATTTACTGCCTAATTGGGGAACTATGGTACATTGGCTATATATAACTCTTAGATGTTAGATGGATGGCCCACACTAGATCCTTTGTTTGACGAGATGTCTACCTTGGGGTTCTCCTTCCTCGGGACGATCTGCCACCTCCCCCAATATTGTTATTACTTTGGTGCTTGAATCCATTCCTTCTATCATCTTGTAATTTTTTTTTGTTTTTCCACATGACATTTTTTTTTCGTAGTGATTTGTGTGTTTTACCAACATGGATTTCGTGTCATAACTCTTTTCAAACACCCTTTTATTGTAACCATATATATAGATTTTTATTAATATAATGATGCATTCCAATATAAAATATTTCTTTTTGATAATTTTTTTGGATTGAAATGAAATGAAAGATTATGATAATGCCCATAAAACTAAGTAATCTATGACACAAAAATCCATAACAAGGATGCCTCATGCAAAAACAACCCATTCGAGAGAAGGGATGCCCCATTAATTATTTGAGATATCTATTCCTTTTGTGTTGGATTTTTAGGTATGAATTTTGATCAATTAATTTCTTGTTTTATCAAGCCTAACTTATTCAAAAAAGGTGGCGAGGGTGTCAACTTTCATTTGTTGACATATTCGATTAACATTTTGTTGTAAGTTGGGCATCCATGATGTAGTATCACTATGCATCCATAAACCCCATACTAAAATATTTGTAATGTTATCTTTCCCACAATTATTTAGGAGTTAGTCCCCCATTAGTTTCACATCTAAGAGGATGAATGGTAATCCATAGCTAAACCTTAAATTTTTTTCCTTCCACTTGATTCATGATCCTATATTGGTTTTTTTGTCACAATCACATGTGGGACTAAATTATTCAAGGCATATAATTCCTTCTTCAATACAAGTTTCTTTATCCGCATGGTTACCTTGAATTTTTCCCTAACATAGTTTTTTATTTACTCATTGATGTTTAGGTACTCTTGCATGTTAATTACCCATTTTCTCATCCAATTTGGTTTTGTTTAATCCATATGTTCTTATACATTCTTAAATCTTCCTCTAATAGATTTTGTTTGTTAGGTTTCCCAGGTAAGAGAGAGAGGTGTGAGACTATCGCCTTCATATGCTTGCAAGCACCGTACACACAACACATAGGAAGTCGAGAGGGCCATGCATTTTACCTTTTTAAATGTATCTTAGCATGTGAATCACAATGGATGAGCTTATAGTGGGAAAGTATATGTTTCCAATAATAAATATCATATGGTGATGATGTTTAGTTTTTAGACTATTTATTAGTAGGAATTTTTGAATTATTTTTATATATCTCCATTTAAAATTAGACATATTGTTGCCCCAAGCTTCATATTTGTAGAGCATTGTTATTGTGAAAAATAACTCAAAAAAGGTCTTAGTTTTTTTCCCAATCTCACTATTCTGCATCACTACATACATTTTGTAGTGAGTGTAAAGCCTTCCAAATTCCATTGTATTATTTTTATTCTACTAGTATCGTAACTAAGATTTTTGTTGAAATCAAGGTTGAGGTACTTGTTTTTTCTACCACTTCCAAGAAGGATTCCTGTAAAAAATTTATTTGATTTTCTTATTTTTCTCCATAACGCAAAGTTCATAACTCTTTTTCATGATATTCACTTACATACCAGCTTCTAAAAAAAATCTCTACTACTCTTGAGTTCTCTCTCAAACTCTATTTTGTTATTGTAAAGTTAGTTTTTTTCTACGCTAACTCATTAAGTCATGTTGGACTAAGCTATGCACAACATAAAGCAACACATCACACTATGTCAAAATATTAGCTAATATTGTAGTTGAAAGTCTCACCTAAGGCATAAAGAGAACATTAAGGGCCTCACGAGTCATTATATGAGAGAATTACAAAGATCAAATACATGCGTTAATAGAAGAAACGAACATGCATGGATAAAAATCATTAATCAATTAATAAGATAACTAAACTATATCCATTTTATATATTAGTATTCACAAGAAGAGTAAATTCATAAAGCATATACCTTTTTCACATTTGCACCAAGTGATACTAGATTACAATAATATTCAATTTACATACAAACAAATCATACACCAATGTTAATCCGCAAAACCTAACTTGAAACCCTAAGGCTTGTTACTCCTTAAAAAGATCCAAGATATTGATCAATCTAATACTTCTTTATTATATGTAACGAACCGTTACACCAAAACCTCGAGGCATTAGTGAATTCACACACCAAGATCATAACATCCCACTATGATCTTTAGTCCGAACCTTAGGATATATTTGTGCTCGTATAGCAGGACCATGCCCAACCCTATATGAGTCGTAGGTGAGCACTGCGGTGTTGGCGTAGCCACTGTGCTAGGAATCAAAATTAGGTGGTTTCTCCGATACAAAATGTAAAGAATGTTACACCAAAACCTTGAGGTGTTAGTGAATCCACACACAAGGATCATAACATCCCACCAAATTCTATAGCCCGAACCCCGTATTAGATTTTAGCTCGTATAATAGGACCATGCCCAACCCTATACGAGCCCCAGGTGAACACCACAATACCGGCGTAGCCACTGGTGCTAAGACTCAAACCTAGGTGGTCACTCTAATACCAAATGTAACAAACCATTACACCAAAATCTCAAGGCATTAATGTGTTCATATACTAAGATAATAACATTATAATATCCCAAATGAGAGCCCAAAGTATCTCTTTATAGTATCTTATGGGATTATTATGGGATTACATCCTAGATCCTTTAGAGGACACTTTGTTTGAGTTGATTTTTCACATAGTTCAAGTCCTAGGATATTATTGATGCACCTTTATCATCTTGCTTAGTCTTAGATGACCTATAACATCTTGTCTTTGAAGGGACATGAAAGAAATTTTCCCACACTAAATATATTGTTTATCCCTAGTTGATCTCTATTCATTCCCTTGTTTTCTATGTGTGGCCAAAACCTTTGGTACCTATACAAATGAAAGTGAAATTCTCACATCTACACTCAACTTCTCTAGGTTGGACTAAGATAATCTAGGGAAGGATTGATCAGATTGGGGTTATTGGTTTAGTTAAATAGGTTGGATAGGTTAAATTAGTTGAAGCTGGTTGGACTAGTTGAACAAGTCTTTAAAGTAGGAATCTTGGAGGATTTTCTCTTCATAGATAATGTTGGGAACCCGTATGCTATATTATTTATTATTTATATTATTTATCCATTGACCATTATTTATAGGTGCGGGAATATACTAAGGATGTGCACAAAACAAGACTAGGGGAGTGCGAGAGAAGTATGCGTGCAAGGGAAGGAGAAGGAACATGCATGTAAGAGAAATCGTGGGGATGTATGGGAGACATCAAGAACCAAAATACGAAGAAAAGGGAAAGAATACATAAAAGGAAATGCAAGGTAACAAGGAAATAGGGATAAAAATAAGTCCGGAAGTGGACTTAGACTTTAGGTCTTAAGCGATCGCATGGAAAGGATGGAGGGGATGGATGAGGATAAGAATAGCCACATGCTAGACAAAGGATCGACATGCAACACATGTTTATGGCAACATGAGCTATTTTTGGTAAACTAACTTAATGGGGTAGTTAACTAGGAGTTGTGAACTCAAGGGCTATTCTTAGCCTTTGTAAGACTAGTGAAGGGAAAGTCCCCACTAGTATAAATACCTATGTAAGTCAGTATATATATATATATATATATATATATATATATATATATATATATATATATATATATATAGAATGAAGATACGAGAGACACAAAGAGAGTTATGTGTGAGAAATATGTAATGAATGTGTATGGATTATGATTTGTAATGGAGCAACAACTTATATGGAAGATGAAAAATTTGTGGAATGTGCATGGTTTTGTGTTAACATAATAAAAATATTAGTTTGAGTTGAATGCTAGACTAATTATCTATTAAAGTCATTTTATCTTCACTATTATAATGGGACCTGGAAACCTCTCACACTTCGGGTGAGCACGTCTTAGTCGACTAGGTGTGATATGTGAGCACGATGGTGAGGAATAATTGTGCGTGCTAGTTAGGGAATTCTATACACATAGGGTAGAGGACTATACTCCAACATTTTGGTTCCGTTGTCGAGACCTTCATTAAGATGCGGGGATGAAATGGATAGAAGATGCAACTCTTAACTCAAGAGAATGCCAAAGCTTTGTTACACACTATTGAATAAGTTTTCACAAAACTACATCCAAGTTATAAGGGTTTCTCTCTAAGAAATTGGGTCAAAGATAATATGTATGACACACTCGTATGAATTTTTTTCTATGAATTATTGGTACAACTATATGCATGGTTAGTGACTTATTTCTTGGAGAAAAAAGGAATATAGGTCAGAAGTATCCTTTGACATTTGAACGCACTAAGAAGCTAGCACAATATGACACTACTTGGACACGCACGATAGATTTTTGGTGGAAAGGAACACTCCAAAGTTATATCCTTGAGTACTCATTCTCAACATTCTCTTGTGCAAATGAAGCACAATATAACTTCTTTAGGGAACCATGTGGATCATACTTAAAACATCTAATGTTGGAGATTAAGAAAATGATGATTGATATGGGGATATAAAATTTCCCAATGGAAGGCTAAACACTCTACAATATGGGTGGTGTAAAGAATGAGAAGGACATGTTGATATCAGGAAAATATTATGGATTCCTTGGATGAGTGCACTCTCAAAAGAGAGGGATTTGAAGAGAAAATATACAAGGATTTAGAATGGAAGCTCATAAGATTGTGTGACTCAACTCTAGGAACCGAGATAGATGACCAAAACACCGGTTAAGGTAGGGAGAAATTGGAAAGGAGGAGCTACATGAAGAAATAATGGCACAACAAGAATCTATGTGAAATCTAGAGGATGAGGAGTGATAATACGATGCCGATAGTATCCCGATCCAAAATTACATGCCTTCCCATGTGAATGGGTCTACGAATATAGAACAAGTCCTAATATAAAGTGAAAGTGATCAAGAAGCTAAACAAGCTAAGGTGAAGAAAACTATGGATAATAGGCTACCATATGTGATACAATCATTGCAACCCACACCAAAGAGGAACCCATTAAATTATAATATACCGAAATTAGAACGATTTAGAATGATGAACATGAATCTAACGACACTCGTTACCATAGTAATGTACGTAAGGTAATATACCAACATAGCTAGTTCTTTGGGACTAACCCTTTCACAACAATCGGAAGTGGGAACATCAAACCTATGAACCATACCCAATTACAGGGAAGCATTCAAAACAACATACAATAGGTAGCCATGTCAAATATATTTTACAAGATGTCACTACACCTACTAAAATACATGAGGTTGAAAAAGTAGTAGAGCATGTGCTCAAATATGAGCTTAGATATCAAGAGAAGGCTGTAATCTCATCTAAACGGAAGGCAACACAATTTATAACCACACCGCTTGGTCACACACACACTTTGTATCGAGAAAAATGACCCGTCACGAGTAGTAGTAGATTATGAGTAACTCAAGGTGAAATTCTTAACTAAATTTGAGATCCCGAGTTCGAGCGAAAAAGTATTTTGAGCTCAAGGAAATCAAACAATCACTTAATGAAAGTGTATGAACATATGATGCATAATTTAAAACCCCAATCTCTAAGTTGTCTTATGAGATACATCTTACATAACATGCACAATGGTTTGTAGGGGGAATCTTACTACGCTCGGTGCACGTTGTCACATAAGACTTTTAAAAATCCACGGGAAGCATTGGAGGTAACTTTACGTGTTGTGGCATTAGGAAGTAGCGATAGCGATGTGAACCCATTCATGGAAGTGTAAATCACACATGTGGCGACACAACTTAAAAAATTAACACAAAATAGTGCCCGTAGAACATGTAATGGCATTTAGTGCACCGATTTGTGACATAGAGGACACACCAAAAACATGTACCCATGCCTCGGCCATTTTGAAGGCCCCACTTCTAACATGTGAAATTTTGAAGGAAACCACGACACTCAAAATTTCCCCTCACTTCACCATGCCAAACAAGAAAAGGTAGCCACATATTATAAGATATGTGATGCACACACTCATGCTACATCAAAGTACCATATCATCGATAAAAGTCATGAAGCAAGATCCCCGAGACTTCGAAAAGCTACTATAGAAGGTATACATGGAGAGCGAGGTGGATATGGGTGCGTAAGAAATGGACTTGGCTAGGAGGATGTGGAGGTGGTCGATACCCACCTAGGACTTGCTATAAATGTGGCTCACTAAATCATTATCAATGCGATTGCCTATCCCTCCCCATCTATGCACACATCAAGAAAGCACACAAGGTGGAAGATTTCCCCAATATGTTTAAATTAATGAAGGAAAAAGGTGAGAAGGGGGCCAAAATTATTACAATCACTTGAATTCTTAGGAATGAAAATGATCCACAAGCCATACCCATAGATTAACCAACTACTAAGGTACGAGTAACAACATGTATTGCGGTACACACACAAGAAACACCTTATAATAAAGTCTAGCCTACTGAATTCAATCTAACAAGGTCATATCCCAATGGTAAATAATAGAAGCAAGTTCTCTACGAAGTAAAATATTTAATAAGAGAACTCCAGGGGAAATAAAGTTCCTCATAGATAAGGCAAAGTTGAAAAGGATAAGTTCATGGATTTTGAAGATGTGCGGGTTAGTGAAAATGAATTTCAAGAGGTGTGTAATTTTCTATGCATGGAAGGTGTAATACCGTTATTAGGAAAGTGGCTATCCCCTAAGTTAAGAAAAATGGTGCTCCAGAAATAGGTGGGTATGACACACAAATAAGATGTTAAAAATATGAAAAATAAATATTTTGATCAAGAGATACTCTTCGATGTTTGTATCGATGGCTGGAACATAAATGACATATTGTTCAATACAGGGTAAAACTTCAATATTCTTATGAAAAATGCATGGAATAAGATGGGGCATCCAATGTTACACTCATCATCCCACATATTGTTCATGGCTAATAAGACGTGGTTAGTGTCGACTGGAGTCCTAAAGAATGCCATAATCAATATTATGGGGGTTAAGTTCCATGAAAACTTTGAAGTCATACCACTTGCATAAGTAGACAACTTTACGACACTACTGGGCAACCCTAGTATTACACAAATAATGCATACCTAAGATTCAAGAAATGCTATGTGACTTTTGAAAGTGATGGGCAACACGTCATTTTCCCAATGGATCCTAAACATAATGCACCATATGTAGAGCCTATAGAGGAACATGAGTATTTAGAACACACACATAGACACACACACACACACACACACACACACACACACACACACACACACACACACACACACACACACACACACACACACACACACACACACACAACATCTAAGCTACAAGGATCAAATATTTTGAACCCACAAGTGAGGGAGAATTGAAATGGGGAGATAACCAATCAATGTCAGATACCACTAGTACATGATATATGAAAATTGGGTGCACGACTCTTATGAACTAATTGGATGAGAATGTGGCATGATAACGCACACATCACATAACTATGTCCTCCAAGTACCTACATACATTTGTAATGGTATCGACATATTAGTACAATTATTTCTCAACCTCCACTAAGTTTCAATGGGAGTGAAGACGTCCATAAATTTTGTGATGTAATGAACACATATATGATAACCAACAAAGCACAACTAAATTGTTTGAATTATCTATTAAAATGTATCGCAGTAGGATGTTGGAAAATGCATTGACCTACGCTATCATCATGAGAAAATGTAAAGGAGGCCATGAAGGCCAGATTCGGGTGAAATAATGGAACACACAAATATCCTTGTTATAGTGGGATTACAAGTCTAAAAATACATGTTAATAAATGTGTGGAGATATGGAGTGTAGAGAAGATTAACACCACATTGTGGGAACATTTATTCTATCACACAATTCATGTCTAGAACCGTACATGGTACGTTGGCTATGAGTTTCGACGAGAAACACGTACATGGGAAGATTGATGCTAGGATTTATACATACTTTTTCCTTTGTATCCCCAATACCTTGCTTCAATACCTCCCTTCACAATATAAAGGATAAAAGGATATAGTGTTTGGAGATGACGTGATCGCAGAAGATAGAGTGTTAAGCATTGTACACTAATAAAGATTTCATGCCGACATAAATTTTTGAGGATATTGAGGACAACATCATCAATGATGAGGAAGAAGTACCAGTTAACCAGCCAATTGGTACACATAAGGGAAAAGAAAAGATTGTACTCCAGGTAGCAGATAACTACCATTTGCATGCGGATGTTTCCTATGGAATGAGGGGTTCATAAACGCAAAGAAACCCAAATATCGGCACTTTGGATGCACCTTTTAAGTCCATTAATATTAACATTAGAAGCGTGGAAGAACCAAATATAACAAAAATTGGTGACTACTGGGGTGAAGCATAAGTCGCTAAAATTGTTGAGTTATTATGCAAATACGAAGACATATTTCCTCACGGTTACCATAACATGAAGGGTTTACACCAATCCTTAGGGAATATGTAGATTAAATTAGTATTAGGGGCCAAAACAATTTCATAAGAGGCCATACTAGATGAAACCAAATTTAAGGGCTAAGGTAAAACAAGAGATTGATAATATGCTAGCCACATGGGTTATAATACCAATCGAAGAGTCTGAGTGGGAAAGCCCTATGATGATTAGCATAAATAAGGATGGGCACATCAAAATCTATGTGGATTATTATGCTTTGAACATTGTGTGCATAATAAATCCATTTCTACCCCTTTTACATAAGATATTTTGGAAGGAGTCACCGACAAGGAGTTCCATATGTTCACAGATGGATTTTAAGGGGATCACCAAGTCAAAATCGCAGAGGAAGACCGCTCAATTTTTTTTTTTGCAACCAAATGGGGATCTTATGCTTACATCGTCATGTCGTTTGGACTAAAAATGCACCTCGCTATGTTTTTAGGCATTGTTGTGACAAATTTTCAGGAATTTATACTTAAGTTTTTACAAGTTTACCTAGATGATTGGATAGTCTATGGTTTGGTAAAAGACCATTGTGAAAACTTACACTTAATGTTCGAGAATGCAAGCAATTGTAGATATCTTTAAACTTGAAGAAGTGTGTGTTTGCTACTCCATTTGGCTCTTTATTAGGCCACATTATCTATAAGGATGGATTATTGGTCGATCTGGTAAATATTTCCATGATAGTAAATATTATGTAGCCATGAACAAAGAAGGAGGTTCACGCCTTTTTGGGATGTTTCCAGTACTATCATAAATTTATTAAAGTATTTTTCAAATCTTGTAACACCATTGGAAAATATCATATGAAAAACAAAATAATTTAAGTGGGGAGTAGATCAACAAAGTTCTTTTGACCAGCTCAAGGAGAGGCTAACACAAACACCTATCTTGCAATTTCCTTACTAGAACACTCTATTTCATGTACATGTAGTATGCGTCAAGAATTGTTATGGCAGAAATATTGGCACAACCAAGGAGGGAACCCTTGATCATCTAATTTATTTTTCTATTAGAAGTTAACGTGTGCGTAAAGAAACTAGACCACAACCGAACATGAGGGATTGTCTATAATGTATGCACTACAAAATATTTTGACACTATCTCTTGGCTACACCATTCATGTTCTTCACTGATCATATGAATCTTAAACACTTGGTTAACAAGGAATTGTTGCATGGGCACATTTGCTGATGGATAATACTATTTCAATAATTTTAGTTTACGGTGATGGTCAAACTAGGAAAAAATAATGTCGGGCTTGATCATTTGTCACACATTGATAGTGGTGAACAAATGCAACCCATAGAAGAAAATATGCAAGATTCTCAACTACTTAACATCCTAAGTGAACAAGGTGAGTTGGAGGATGTTTTTTCCATTCTGCAAACTAGAATGGTGCCTTAACATTATAAAATCAGCCTAGCGGAAGCAATTAGTTTTCAAAGCCACACCCTATCAACTAATTTCTAATCAACTATATAAAATGGGGTGTGACAAAGTTTTATGGTGATGTGTTTTACCTCATGAATGGGATGATATACTAAGTGAAGCACATGAAGGAATTGTTGGTGGTCACTACATAGGGGAAGCGACTGCTAGAAAAATACTCAATGTGGGGCTGGAAATTTTTGTTGAAGTACATGAAAGAATATGAAAAGTCATGCGACCAATGCTAAAGAGTTAGCAAACCGGGAAGCACGAAAATATACCTCTCATCCCATTCACTACACAAGAACTATTTGAGAAGTGGGAAATTGATTTTACTAGAAAAATCAATCCACCAATGCGTATAACATGTGCACAAATATATTATCATGGCTACAAACTATCTTATCCATTGGGGAAGTTACCCCAACTAAAGATTGTCGACAACAATGACGACTAGATTTATATGGGAAAATATTATCAACATGTTTGGTTGTCCTATAATTCGACAAGCGACCACAAAACTCATTTCCTAAATGAGATGATCCATATTTTGTTGTATGAATTTATGATTATGCACCGTAAAAAAACCCCGTATCACCCACATGCTAATGGAACCGTAGAATATTTCAATAAAATATTGAGCCATAAGTTGACCAATATTATGATGTTTGAAGAAAATACAAGGACGATAAAGTATCAACGATCTTGTGGGCATATTGAACAACATACAAATGACTAAATAAAGTAACACCCTTTCAACTAGTGTATGGTACAAAGGCCATGTTCCCACTGGAGTTTTTAGATCCATTACTACAGATTGTACCCATAGCAAACTTGGATGATGGAAACTCCATCTAGGACCAATTGACTAGATTGGTATAACTCTACAAAAGACACTTACAAGCGAGATGGTCACAAAACATTGAAAAAGCATGGAAACAAGCATGGCTTGACGTAAACCTCAGAAATAAAAATCTTCAAGAGGGCACTAAAGTGTTACTCTATGACTCTAAGTTTGTGTGACATCTAGGAAAATCAAAACTCATTGGCTTGGACCATATGAGATTGTTGAAATACTTCCAATAGGGGCGTGTAAATTGATAGATTTTAGGTGCGTGCTACTTCTAGGATACTTCAATGGGAGTAGGTTGAATTTTTATTTCTAAGATAGATTACAATGTCATAAATAATGTGCATACCATTATTTTAGTGATATTTCTTTTCTTTAGGGTATAATTCTTTGTTTTTTATAACAAGCTTAGGAATCATGCATTTATGTTGCTCAAACTAACATTGCAAACCATACTTAAATATCATTTTTCTCAGAGGACTGCACAACATTTTCAAATGGGTGAAGAGATTGGTAAAAAGGGTTAAAAAATAAAAGGAGTGTGATATAAGAAAAACATCTACAGTGACACATGCGCGAGAAGAAATGAGTAACGAGGTAATGAAACAAGGATAGAGTGTGGCGATGTAGAAAGAAATGGATTTCCAAGGGAATACAAGATTAAATATGGAGCTAGTAGGATGATACACGTAAGATATGAAACGGGGAAATGCGGACTATATCAAAATCTCGTGAAAATGTAGCTAAAGGCATGATGGAAAAGCTTTGAAGAATAGGCCCATGCTGCACACATAACAATCACTTAGTATTAATGGAAACATCAATACCCGGTTAATAGCTCACACATGTAAACAATAAATGGAAAGAGCATTTATCACCCCTCTCATATGGGTATAAACAAGCATGGAGGTAATTCATTTTATTTACCTTACAGTGAAAATCGGAGCTCCGGAGTGAAAAAAAACGAAGAGAGTTTTAAAATGATTCCACGCCAAAAGTTCACTAAGAAACCATCTGCCATTAATGGAACTCAAAAAGCTTTCACCAGAAACACACACAGGAGGGTGAAATGAGTCATTCCATAAAGATAAAAACCAATCTCAACTACCATTACGTGGGGGTCACATATCTTGGAAAAATGAAAATTTTTAGGGAAACAAACCACCCCAGGGTTAACCATAGTGGTTTCAGACCAACCAAGAAACATGATAGACAAGAAGAAAACGCACAAGGATAAGATGATAAAAAAATCCAAATTTCGACAAGTATGTCAGCTACTGCATCTTCAAGTGACTCTGTAATTATGTTAATCAAATAAGCTAGGAACGTCAAAGAAGAGGCCACCATCATCAAGGAAACAACATCAAGAGAGGCCGTAAGCACTTCAGAGGTTTCAGAAAGGCAAGGTCACTATGACCGCAAGGAAATTACTCAAGAAAGTCCAAAATGTTAGTACTCTAACATTAAACATTAATATATAGTACCTCGAGGAATCTGAAACCATCGGGGACTAGAACAATAATGTGACCATCGCCAACATTTCATAATGTAATCATCTTGTATCCGGGCTTGATGAAATCACTGCGAAAGAAAATTTTCGCGCAACAGGTCGAAAGATACTCAAGGTAGTGATGTCTATGAAAATAACATGTGGAAGACATAAGAAAGAATAGGGGTTCTTAAGCTACTACAACTACCATACTTCACGCATCAATAATACTTTTACTTTGCAGGGCGAAGAATGAAGATTTCGTGCCATTTGATCCACAGGGTGACAAGGGCTTAACAAAATTGGTGAAGACTTGACACAAGCATTAGAAGATGATGCTTTAGTTGACAACATCGACGACCTCCTCAAGTATAAACATAAAGGAAAATTCATGTTCATAGAGGAAATACGGAAACCTGGGACAAGAGTTGATGTGTGAATCATTGTTGCCAAACTTCGGAAATAGGAAGATTAAAAAAAATCAATAAGATGTTTTTATGTATTACGCACCAAGTAGCACATGGGACTGTTTTTAACTACTCCTAGTTTTCTGCACAAAATATAGTAGCGGATGCTGACCTATCCCAATAAACCAAAGGGATTAAATTTTGATGGGGTATGATTTTTTTGTTGATCATCTTCAAAGAGATCGACGTATCAGAATGGGATAATGAACCAACATGGTCATTTCCAAGTGAAAACCTGTCACCAACATTTATGTATAAGATATTCACGGCGCCCTTATCTCTTAACAATGCTTATAAAGTAAGGTTTATCAACTAGTCCAAACATTTACATAGTGTCTTAGAAAAAGGCTAGAGGATTTCACCCATGTTACCTCAAGGGTTGGTTGGAGAAGATGAATTTGTGTCACCATGAATTACTCGGTGCTAAGAATAAATAAGGACGATGAGACTTGGACACCATGGGATAAGCCTCCTTATGATTTTACAATAGATTACTTTCTCAATTCCGTCAAAAGGGTTAAGGGGCCAAGAAGTTTAACATACATACACAAAAAATAGATGAGGATGTTCATGGGTGTGATAAAAATATAAACATCCAGACCGAGATGTGTACAAAGGAGCCCAAGTCACACATATATATCATCTCACAAAATTAGAGACTATCATAATAGAGAATGAGGCACATAAGTTGTTCTTATATCTATGCCGAAGAATAAGGCTAACCTAAATGATACAATAGATGAAGATCCCGACGAAGAATTGGTTATGCCTAAACACAAGTGTCGAGGAGCTCGAGGATATGTAGAACTTGTTGCAAATGTCTCGAGTAAAAGAGGAAAATAGTATGTGAAACATTGACCCAATCTACTAAAAAGTAAAAATTAAGCCCACAACATGCACCAAGAAATGAAGAATCCAAAACCAACAACAAACACTTGGGCAAACTCTAAGCGCAACCCCTTTAGAAGCACAATGTTAGAAAGAAGCAAATGTGGATGTATAGGTACAACAATCCCCACATGATGTAGGGCCAAAATTGAATATGGAATATTATAGCCTTGTTAAAATAACCTTAGATTTCAAGTCACCTCCAAAAGTGATGGAGATTGAAGATACCTCATAGAGGAAAGAACCGAGCGAGAAGAGTGGGAGCAATAAAGCAAGTCATGGGTAGAAAATAACCCACGAAGAAGAAGTTCACCCAAGTAAGGGTAAGGAGAAAATACAAGAGCAAGAGTAGGGCCATGATGAGGATGAAGAAATATCAAGCTATGAACCTATAGGCAAGAGATCAATGCAATCCACTTTCCAAGAAGGGAAAAATTATTATGAGTTGTTCCAATAGAGCACTCTTAAAAATACAATGGCATCTAGGTGCTCCAAAAAGGCTTTATCCTTTTCCTTGGATGCTTGCACAAAGGAACCACTCATTGAGTTTCCTAACGACAACATTCTTACTATGCCATCAAAGGAAGGAGACCTAATTTTCCTCGCAACAATTTATAATTTGTCTAAAACCAAAGTAGAAGAAGCATTTTTCAAGATTGTAGGAGTGTAATGTAATCTAAAAACAAGAGTGAGACCCATACATATAAAGTAAAGGAAAGAATTTTGGAGGAATAACTATGAGAAACAAAACGAAAATTGTGGGGATCCCAACATGAGAATAATTGCCTAAGGGACAAGTATTTACACATAGAAACAAAAGTGTAAGCCCCATCGAGTGAATACTACGATCGAGCCCAAACTAATAAAAGTTGACTCACTCATAATAGGTGAGAAAATATATGAGCTTGACTAGATCATAAGTCTATTATTCAAAGAGACAGAGAGGGAACATCGAAGGAAAAGTGATAAGGAGGTGAAAGTGAAAACATATGTGCCATATAAAATAGGAAGCTCCCGACTCATGAGGAAAGTACATAGAAATTGGAGGCCGCAATGTAAATTCCGTTAAGCCGCTTTAGGGTTTGTATAAATAACCGTGAATAATCTAAACAAAAATAAAAGATCTATAAGAAAATTTGCTAGCGTATGAATCCCGGTTGGATGATGACTCCTTAGACAGAGCCTCCTAGAATAGGATACTAGAATAATCATAAGTTAGTCATAGAGGATATCACAACGTAAAAGGGGCAAATAAAACAACACCTAACCAACTTAATGAATATCACCAACACAGAGGAAATAGAGCCGGGATTAACACATTAAGATTTTAAGTAGCAAGTTGACCAATTGCAGGTCATGGTTACCACATGAGTAAAATGTGCATCGTTGTTCAATCAATTTTCTTCACGGTTGGATAAGGTATATCAACATATTGAACACCATACAAAAATGACATACACATGAAGGATTTTTATGTACAAAAGTCCCCGAATTATTTGAAGAATTCCAATAAATGTTTCCCAAGGAAAGACAACTAGTTTAGTACGAGGTGATGTTGGGCCCTTGTCTTTTATATTCTTTATTCAATGATCATTCTTTCGAGGTGTTGGAGAGAAAATTTGTTGGGGACAAATTGGTGGTTATCTTGCCAACGCTGTGGGAGTCTAAGTCCCTCTACTTAACCGGTGTAGCTATCGTATGTGCATGTATGAGTAAATTGTGAGTTTTATCTTGGTGGCCTTTTGGCCGGGGATCCAATAGGGGAACTCCACTGACCCTGCGGCAAATGCTTGCAAGTATCTACAAGGGAAGAATTTTCTTCGAAGGCAAGAAAGGGGAGTGAGAATATTCAAAAAGGAGAAACTAATGTTGCAAATAGAAAATCAGAGACTTGCATACACTAGCCAAAAGTTTCAAAACATGCACTTGTATTTAAGAAGAAAACAAATATAGTGCGGGAAGTAGAAAACATTTTTTAGTGGGAGAAATGGAAGAAACTTGCTATCTCTTTCTCTCTTCACAAGGATATCTCTCTCATGAATTCACAAAAACAGCTCCAACACCTAATAATTTTCAGAAGACAAAATTCAGAAGAAGTTCAAATGAGGACCTTGCTATAATTTATAGAAGAAGAGGTAACTCTTCATCTTCCCGGTGACTTTTCGAATACCTTAATATGACTTAAGACTGTTCATATTCCACTTTAAATATTTAAGTCCCTTTTATAATAGCAAGGTGACTTAAAGTTACATTATATTTCTAAAGTCACTTAAGTCATATTAAAAAGTGCAACCCTCAACACAAAAATATAACATTGAGGAGAGAGAGTGTTGTATGAGAAGCGAAGAGAGAAAGAAAGAAGGCTCGGATCTCTGAGAAGAAGTCAAGAGTATCCTTAGTGAAGGAAAATGGGTTGCCCACCCCTTTCTTGACATATTCTTTGAAAGGGTTGATCAACTCATCAACAGTTGTATGTTCGCTCATTGTAGGTACTCCAAGTTTCTGAACTTTCTCGATTTATACTATCCTGTAGCTTGTATGCTTGTTCTTCTTTCTCCTCTAGCTCTGTGAAGGCCCGATTGATTGCTTCAAATCTGATTTCCAAGGCCCTCACCCATACATGTGTCAAGTCTTCTACAGGAGTTTCAAAGACCTTCCGTCGATCAACTCCTAGCGATGGGTGTTTCTCATCTCACTCACTACTAGTCCCAGAGGTTCCCAGTAATATCTTTCTTTCCCCACATCCTCTTTGCATGTTTACATTCTGTTGGCCGTGGTGCAAATGTACGTAAAGAGCTTGATTGGCTCTTGGAGCATTGGCTTCCCTTTTTGGAGATTGAGTTGATCCATTCATTATTCACTCGCCCTCCTGCATCATGATCTCATGTGTTCTTCTAATGGATTCTAGATTGAAGCTACTGATGGGCGCCACTTTCTCAATAGGAAGTGTTGTAGTGTTTGGTTCCACCAGGTGTTGCACATAAGTTGAAAGAGTTTGTAATTTTTCCTCTAGTACCTTAATCTTCTCTTTATATTCTTTGTTCCTTTCCACCATGCGAGTAGAAGATTGTTGATATATGTGCAAGTCTCCCTCATGAGTAGCTGGTCCCAATTGGATTATGCTCATCTCGTAGTCGGCTAGTGTCATCTCATCCAGTGGCTTGATTAATTTTGGCTGAGCTACTTCGATGTACTAATTACCTGTCTCCCCAATGTAGAATTGTGATGTTGTATGTGTAATCTTTCTTAACCTTTTTCCTTTAGCCAATGAGACAATCGCTGATAGATCAGGGGCCACTACTTGTTGCATAGTGCGAGTGTCGGGGTGACCATTTCCCACATCCACGGAAACATCTCATCGGATTTAGGCTCGATGATGGGTACACCAACCATTCTTTATTTTGAAGGAGGGGGAAAGTCTTGAATGAGAGGGGCATTGGTGTCAACAAGAGGTGAGACCTCTTGCAATGGTTCAAAGACTAGATCATGAACCATGTATTCATCGTTCACCTGTGCATTTTCTACTAGATTTTCTGTTTGCATCACTGAGATCACATCTTCCTCATGTGGCGATGCCAATGAACCTTCTCCTTCCTTGACTTTCTTGGGTGTCTTCTCGTGGGGAGAAGCTTCGATTCCATGACCTTCCTTTTTGAGCTCGCTCCAGAGTGTTTAGAGGAAGTCACCTCTACTACTTTTGAAGACAAATGATGTGAAGCTTTCTTCTAGCTTGGAGAAATTCCTTGTGACTAAATGATCATAGTCCTCTTCTTTTGAAACTAGTTCCTCATTCTCCTCACCACCTTTTCAGTCTGCTCCAATATATCTCCTGATTCATGAACATGCCAGTTGATTTGGGGCATTGGGGACATCTTGACTATTGCGTACTCAAGATCATACATCTCTGTCCCATCATCATGCAAGATGTCTTTGTACCAAGAGAAATTGAATTTCCTCATCTCACCGATTGTCATCCTCATGTGGTCCTTTTCACATACTTCAAACTTGTCAATACAATTTTCCCAAAGTAGTCCTCGACTTGTGGCCCTCCCGCTGCATTCGGGACATAGAACGAGTTGGATGTAAAAGTTGGGCCCGACGATGTAGGAATGAAAATTCAGGTGTGTGAAAGTGGCCTCTAAGTGAGATGCGTCATTTGAGCTTTTGCACATGAACTCCCTTAGAGATATAGGGAATGAAATCAGTTTCTTTCTCTTACTTTTGAGCTTGTTATTCACCTGAGTGATCCGCCACGAGCTCGAACAATACAACTGGGTCACTGAGGTACTTAGGTAGTTTTAGCGGAGCTTGGTCAAAGCTAAGCGACTCGTATGTAGGAGAATGTTGAGAATTGTATGAAGTATGAGCCGTATTCCTTAATCAGGATGCTACTTTTGGTGACATCCTAGCTTCAAGATCCCCTTCTAAGCTTCGGACCATGTACATGGTGAACACATCGTTCACATGGGTGAAATGCCTATTTCTCTCCTCCATTACCAATTGTGGAAGTTTCTCGAATGTAGGTACCTTAGAAGAAATGTTTTGCATGAGAGCCAATCCCTTGAATGATCTCAAGCTTGTGAGGAGATAAACTAGGTAAGAAGTCATGTGGAACTTCTTTGTCATGGGCACTTGGAGCAGTTGTAGATGGAGATTGTCACTGATGATCTTGCCCACCAATTCTCTACTTCCCTTTTGTCAATGTTAGGATGAAAAGGCCCATCTAGTCCTGGAAATCTCTTGTGCTTGCTTTTCCCATAACTCTATTGAGGAGAGTGATGACATCAGAATACCCTTCTCAAAACTCACACCTTGGTAGATTCTTGGGCATCCTGGAAGGATTTCTTCCCGTTTTCAACCATGAGCCGAGCACTACTCCTTGGACATATGAATCCATTGTTTCCCAATCATGCACAAATCTTTCCTTTGAGATGACGACCATGTTGGGGGATGTCAAGATTCTGAGAGAGATTGAAATGGTCCTAGGGTTGATGACCGCCATTGTTATACCATTGTCACTGGATGGTTCATGCCTCGAGCTCGTAGTGGAAAGAGTGGCTAAGACTAGCTCGAGACTCGCACGTACACTAGGTGTTCTACGTCGCCGAATAGACCACTTGTGAATATTTGATCTTCAATCCTTAGAGGCCATGCGAGTCTTAAGTTTATTGGTCCATGTACAAGACATTGCTTGTCTTCCACATCATACTCGCATTTAAAGGGTCATGTGTCAACTTTTGAGCCGTTCACTTTGGCTTCATGTCTCCCTTAGAAAAAGCAACTTACTATTTTTAGTAAGTGTGAAAAATCAAGTCCCTGGAACTTCTATTGAGTGTTGTGACCTTGATTCCTCTTTCTCCCTACGTTCCTCATTCCTTCCGGATCAACTTTCTATTTTTAGAAGGTGCTCGTGGGCACACTTTCTATTTTTAGTAAGTTCCAAAATGCCCATTTTGGTGAATTCTTAGTCGTAGTGCACCCCCAATGTCTTCGCCTCCTTCATAGGTCCTTTTGTCGATGGCTTTCCCAAAATAGTAGTCCCTATGTAATAGACTTGCTATTTTTAGAAAGTTGGCTTCTGGAGGTTGGATTGACACGCAACAAAGTTTTTTGATATGGGTTTTTTCCCAATATCGCCCCTCTAAAATTTTGGGCATGCCCGCTTAATAGTCCAGGAGATTTTAAAGTTTCAATTTTCGAGACTTGGCGGTTTCGCATGCGACATCCATTAATGGACCTCAAAATTAGCGGGTCCGGTTTTCTCCTCCGTTTGTGAATAAAATTATATTTTTGATGTGGGTTTTTTCTTCTGGTGCTTCACGTGCAATTCTACTTTATTTCGCCCAACGGTTTGATGGGAAATTGGATTTTTTCTTCGTTGAGCCGAAGTGGGATTTCTTCACTGTGGATGCTCAGAAGCACGAGGGGAGAGTTTCAAGGTGTCTTCTTGATTACCTTAGGTAAAGGGTTGAATAGTAAAATGTATCTTTTTGTTTCATGCTTCTATTTGGGAGATTTCTTCAACTTTTCATTTCATGGCCATGGAGTTTTCTCTCGTGCCTCTCCTTCTTTGTTTTGTGCTTCTCCTTATGTGTTTGCTCCAATTTTCCTCGAGGACTTACATGAATTTGTGGGGTGGAAGAGGATTACCTATGTGGCAGGTCTGGTATGAGGTTCATCAATGGAGTAATGGAGGAAAACTGTGCACGGGAGTGGAAGCAGCTGGAAGCACTGAAGCGATAGTTCGATTTTTTGAATTTTTGAAATTATGAGAGGAGAAGATTGGGTGAATTTTTCCATTCTCGATGTCCCTGACCTCAAGGATGTGAGGGAAATAAAATTCCATGGTGTTCAAGAGGACGACACGTGGCGGCGATCCGACAACAGGGAATGAAGGTGAGAAAAGCTGCTTTAAAGCACTAGGAGTTGAAAGTAGGTCACATGGATGTCCAAAAGGATCCCCATATGGGGATGGGCACATTTTTTCATGTCTGATGTCCCTCACCTTAGGGACATAAGGGAAATAAGTTTCCACGGTGGTCCTAGAGCTGACACGTGGCGCTGATCTCGATGGTAGGGAATGAATCCTTTAAAAATACACTTCATGGATGAAAGTCACACGTGGGTGTCCAAAAGGATCCACACAGGGGCTGGGATCATTTTTCAAGGTTTGATTTCCCTCACCTTAGGGACATAAGGGACATCAATTTGCATGGTGGTCTGGAGCTGACACGTGGCGCTTGATTCGACGGCAGGGAATGAATGCTCCAAAAATGCACTTGGGGTTGAAAGTCGGTCACATGGATGTCCAAAAGGCTCCCCATAGTGGCTTGGGAAAAATTTTAAAGGTCTGATGTCCCTCACATCCCTCACCTTAGGGGCATAAGGGATATCAGTTTCCATGGTGGTCCTGGAGCTGACACGTGGTGCTTGATTTGACAGAGGGAATGGATGCTCCAAAAATGCACCTGGGGGCTGAACTATCAAGTTTGGAGGTCACATGGGGGCTGGGAAAATTTTTCAAGGGTTGGTGTACCTGACCTTAGGGACTTTGGGGACATGAAATCCCACTAGGCTCTTGGTGCTGACACATGTCCTCCCAAAAATGACTAAGTCCTGAATTGCCTTTGAGAGGGCAACTTAGAAAGAAGATAACTTGAGCTCTCGGTGGAATTTATTAGTGAAATTTTATATGATCCTGAATGGAAATGGAATTTTGAATGTAGTGATGGTAGTCTCATGTCTTGATTCATCCATATGATTCCTAAAAAAGAGGATTTGTGATTTGAGACTCCACTTGTGCCTGATAAAAACTGCCTGCAAATCCTATGCGCCAAGGTGTTGTGAAAATATTATTTCACCATCATGTAGGTCTTGGAATCCTCTTTTTGGAGATGTTTTTTTACTTATGAATACATCGGAGCTCTTAGAATCTTCTTTTGAAGCTCGATAACTATTTTAGGCCTCGTGTATCTTTGTCTAGGCTTGAACCCTATTTTTATTCGATCGCTCCAAGTATTTCAAAGCTTCCCCAAACATTCCAAAATAATTTCCATGATGTTATAATGTCTTCAATTCAACTCCATGTTGAATTTTGCCCTTCCGTTCCACTCCTGTGGTGGTTGGTCCACTCCTAGGAAGGCCAAGAATAGCCCTTTCCAATACCGCCAAAAGAGATCATCTTTTTAGAACTCCTTAAAATTACCTAGGGACCAATTTGACATCAAATAAGGGGTAACTAGACTCGACGGATTTGGCTTGGGGTGCCTAGGAATGATAAAAGATGAAAATTTTTGGCATGGGGTATGGTTGTTGTGCTTGAAACTTTAATTTCCCCTGTTGCGCATTTGCATGACAACAGGAGGCACGTGGAGTATATTTAGGACGGGTGAAAAAAAAAGACTAGGGGATCACATGAGAAGTATGTGTGTAAGGGAAAGAGAAAGAACATGCACACAAGATAAATAGTGGGGATGCATGGGAGACATTAGGAACCGGATACGAAGAAAAGGGAAAGAATACAGAGAAGGACATGCGGTGGTAACAAGGAAATAGGGATAAATATAAGTCCGGAAGTGGACTTAAACTTACAATCTCAGTGATTACATGGAAAGGATGAAGGGTGTGGATGAGGATAAGAATAACCACATGCTAGATAGAGGATCAACATGTAACATAGGTTTATGATGACATGATCTATTTTTGGTAAACCAACTAAATGGGGTAGTTAAATATGATTTGTGAACTCAAGGGCTATTCTTAGCCTTTGTAAGACTAGTGAAGGGAAAGACCCCACTAGTATAAATACCTATGTAAGGGCCTGGGACATATATATTTGGGAGAAATTTAGTGAGAGAGATATACAAAGATAACAAAGATACCGAGACATAAAGAGATAGTTATGTATGGGAAATTTGTAATGAATGTGTATGGATTATGATTTTTGATAGAGAAACAACTTATATGGAATATCCCCATGGAAGCTATGTGCATGAGGGAGGAAACAACAACAACCTCCATAAGAACCCCTAATATCTTACCTTGATGACCCCTCAAAGGTGCTAAGTGCCGATTTAAGAGTTCAATACTAGTAGAGGACCTATTATGTTGGGAAATTTTTGATAAGGTTGAGGCCCTTTTGTGCGTAAGGAAAATTATCTTGTGGAAATTGCAGACCCATTTGGAGGAGCCTGAGTTTGAGGTGAGAAAAGAGTTGTTCTCAAAGATGCAATCAAGAAGGAGCTAGGAAGGGTATTTCTTGTAATTGATTCCACAAAGCTCTTAGATGAACAATCCTCGCGACACATTAAATAAAATGGTTTTCAAAGTGGGAAGGAGGAATATCGACAAAGGGGTCTAGGAAAGATGTGCATCAGACACACATCACAAAGGGTTGAGAAACTAGTAGCTTGTAGAAGATTTGAATGATGAAAAGAAGAGAATGACTAACACGTACAATAAAACAATTGATATTGGCTCTCCCTCGGTCATCGGTCATATCACATATAGAATAGTGATCCCCGGTGAATAATATTAAACGTGCATGCACATGCACTTGGTGAAATAGGCCAAACCGAATATGATACATAAATTGACTATTTGGGGATTTGGTTTGGATGTTGTTGATCAAGGTTAAAAGTGAGTCAGTCGGTTGAAGAATTGGCCAAGATGAATAAGGAAAAGAGCAAGAAAACTATTGAATACTATGAGATATTGGTCACGAGATGTAAAGGAGGCCACACAAAAGGAAGATAATGTTTTTAAAACTACCAAGATTTCTCTCCGATATGTAATGCTTGCACCACAATCAAGAGGAAAAGTCAAGAAAATGCAGGCATGATGAAGAAAAATAAGGCTGAGCATAAGAAGGTGATGCAAGAAGTTTCAGAGAAGAGAGAATTAATAAAATCCAAGCATGATGCTATTAATGAGAGGCTCAAAGAGATCCAACCTATGGTGATGCACATGATGGATATTTTGGAAAGTCTCGCTGCATACTTGGATGTAATGCTTAAGGAGTCAAGGAGAAGATATACGAGATAACTTTGGAGAAGATAGCGAATATTGTGGAAGAGGAACCAGATAAGGTTACTAAAGAGATCTAAGTATGGAAGCATCTAGAAGTCAGTATTAAATAGAGGGTTTCGAAAATACTTCAATCACCTAAGGCTTAAATTTTGGACGTGTGAGGGGAGAACAAATTCTTCATTCATTAGGGTAATTTCCCATATTCTTTATTCTTCAGAGATTCTTTCATTCTTTCAGTTATTCTTTGAGGATCTATTCTTTGATTCAATTTGCTGCTGAGGATGGACAATACTCCTAGTTTGGGGTAATGTTGAGCAAATAAAATGGCTAAGTACTAGCCATGCCCGAAAGTTCAAGACCATGATTAGGAGCGCATGTGTGAATGGAGATAAAATGGCCAAGGTTAAAGTAATGCATGGAAGCACACACATAAGAAGAGGATAATTATAGGGATGACATAGTGCATGAAAAGGTATGCACGTGAGGGAAAAGAAGAATTAGCATGCAAGGGACCACACATACACACATAGGTTATATGACTTAAAAGGATTTCCGAGTGAAGGCTAAAAATAGGAAAAGTAGACATTACATAGCATACAAGGCACATCCAGAAATAGAAAAACACCAACCACAAGTAAATAACATACAAGATAGATGAAGACCATGTATGGAAAGAGATAATTATGGGATGAAATAATGAACTATTTATAGTGCAAGATGAATACTAAGCAAGGGTTAAAAGCATGCAACCTATATTTAGGACATTTATTGTTAGAATTAAAATATGTAAGGGGTGAAGGAAAATTTCCCACCGTATATAAATAGGTGTTGCAATATTTTTAGTTAAGGAGATGAAGGGAGAGGTAGATAGAGCTATAGGTATGCAGCTATGGAGATATACGACGTATGCACGCATGGATGTAATCAGTGAGTTTATATAATAGTATGAACCATGCTTATGATGGATAATTGTATATGGATTGATATGGTTAGTAATGATGGAAATGATGTAATAGGAATTCAAATACTATTGTTAATTTCCTATGTTGATTAGTTTCCTTATTACATGTTTTATATTTTTTATACTTTGTTATTATCTTTAGTTATGTTATAATGGTTAAGAATACAAACCACATATTGACAAGTGAATAGAGGAGGAACTCATTGTGATGCGTTCTTTGGGTGAGTGTTTAGACATCTATCTAAGTGAAGTTATAACGTTCCCGACCATGTGAATTTTTGGTAACTAGGCTCCAACACCCACTTTGTCAAATAATCAATACAAGTAATAATGTACTACACATTTGTTCATCATGCTTTGTTGGCGCATGCAATTGGCCTAATAAAATCTATGTCACATTTCTCAAATGGTTTTGTGGATGATATGAGGTGTAATGACATCTCATCTCTTTGTCCTAGATTTCCAATCAGCTAAAAATTGTCACAAGCCTTGACAAACTCCTTTGTATCCTTATATAGCATTTCCCACCATAATCCAACTAGAATTATCTTGCGTGCGGTGGCTTCTCTAGCATAATGTCCTCTAACAATACCATCATGTTCCTCTTCCATATTAATTTTCATTCATGATCGAAGAAGCATTTGTGCAATACTCTATCATGACCCATTTTGTAAATGTCTCCCTAACTAATTGATAAGGCACAACTCGTATAGCTAACGATTCTTCTCCATAGTTTTATTCCCATCGTGTGCAATACCCATTTGAAAAAATTGTGTTATGTCATCAAGGTCCATTGGTGCATGCGTAACCTAAAAACCTAGGCATCCGACATGATTCCCTCAATACTATGTACATCCTCACCATAATTGATGCGTGATAGGTGATCAGGTCCCATATTACTCTTACTAGGTTTCACTATTATTGAAAATTCAAACTACCTGGAACAAGAGAATCCATCTACAAATGTGACCTTATAAAATAGGATTATTAACCAAGTACTTCATTGCCATATGGTCAGTATAAAATATAAAAGGTTTTTTCGTAAGATACCTTGCTGAATTTATGAAGTGCAAACACTATATATAAATCCTGCGATCAAGTAGTTATATAATTTTTTTGTAGGTGTTAGATTATTGCTTGCAAAAAATGGGATGCTCGATATTGGAATATCTAGGTTGTGCTAAAATAGATCCAATCGTAGTACCTGAGGCATCGACATGGACATGAAAGGGAAAATTCCATGTAGGGAAGTGAAGGATATGCACGGTGGTTAATCATTTCTTCAAATGCTCAAAATCCTATTGTTGTGCATCTTTCCTGTAAAACTTACCCTTAGCCTTCAAGAGCTCTTGCAGTTGTCACAACTATATTTACACATCCTTGATGAATTTCTTATAATAAATTTTATGACAAAGGAATCCACACACCTCACATTGGTTGGTGGGATCTTCTAATCCCAAAATAATTGCTATCTTGGCCGGATAAACTAGGATGCCCTCCTTGTAGATAATGTGTCCTAACAATGTACCACACAGTGTGGAAAAATATATTTTTTATATTCAAGTATATACTTAGTTGTCTACATATTTTAAACATTAGCCTCAAACAAAATGCAATGATCCTTAACCAAGTCATACACATTCTAATAATCTAGATATACTTGAACAAAGTTATGGATGTAGTCTTTAAAAGATTGTACAATAATGTGCGAAAACACTATCTTGGTGCATTATTAAGTCCAAAGGGCATGACTATATAAGAAAAAAAACCCCATTATGTAGAAAATGTAGTCTTGGCCTGATCTTCACGCACAATCCGAACTTGATGGTATCCTGAGAAACCATATGTGAATGAATATATTTCGTGCCCTGCTACACCCTCAATTATTTCTTTAGTAAATGATGTAGGGAATGGATCAATGGCATAAGAAGAGTGTAACACTCTATAGTCCACATAAATTTTAATTCTTCGTATTTCTTGATACTCATGACAATAGGGCTAATCCATTCGATTATGCTACGGGATCAATAATGCCACCTTGTATCATCTTGTTAATCTCATTTTTACCTTGACATGAAAATTGGGATTCATCATATATGGTCTTTTCCAAACCGGTGACACCTTATTTTCATTTGTAATTCATCTCTCCTAGAAAATTATGGACACCTTTTAGCCCATGGTATCCCTTAGGAAAGAGATCCTAAAATTCGGCAACAATTCAAAAATCTTTGTAACTTCTTCCTCGTACCATTAATAGCCAATGATTGCTTCCTTTGGTTCATCATCCGACCCAATATTTACTTTTTTTGTCTTTAAGTGATACACATGTGCCTATTCATATTCGTTATCCAAGACCTCAAACTCACCTTATATGTGATCTATATTAAAGTCTTCAACCTCTTAATCATCAATCAGGTATACTATCTTTCCTTTCTCTTTTTCCTTCCAAGCGTGCTCTAAGAGATCCTCATCAAATTATAACCATACATATTTGTTGGCGTGCCCATCCGAGTAATATCCTTATACAACCGAGACAAGATCTTGCACCTTTGTGCTATCCCCCAGTGATGCACTTTATAAACTATAGGGCATTATGCATTGGAGGGTTAGATGAAAAATAGTTAATGACATGTATGATACTTGATGTCATGTCTTACAAATTGGCGAGTCTCTCTTGCTTCAGCTCAAGCATGTATAAACCATGCTCACTCACACTCATGTAAATATGAATATAATTTGTGGACCCACGAGGATGGTGGTAGTGTGTCGGAACCATCAAGCCAACTCTTCTCACAATTCTATATGTGGGTGCAGGGAGATGCCTTTCCATAATAAGTTGGTACCTTCAAGGAAGATTATCTCGACAAACCTAACTTAAGAATGTAAACATGTTCTCGCGCCATCTCAATAACTTAACTCGATACGTGGCTCACCATCGTGATGTTATCCTCCGAGTGAATATACCATCATGTTCCTTCTTTCACCTTTATGCGCAAGAATGTTATTCCATGTCGTATAATAATGCTTTAGGATTATCCTCTCCAATATACCGTGAAAGTGAAGTCCTTCCTAAATTCCTAACTATCTCGTGATCTGATCACTTTGGTCACTCATCCATGACATTCATGTCCAACCATTTCATAGGTGTCATGTCTCCAATTATCACACATAATACTATTAATGTCACTAATCGATTGCATGTCTTCCCATTTGAGTACCCCTTCCTTTATAGGCTTAATACATTCTAGATCATGTAGAATCTATGATAGATTTGATTGAGGTATTCCTCACTTACTAGTTTTGTGTATGGCCTGATTTGATTACCATCCATCGGAATTACTACATTCTTATCCTCAATCTCAAAACTAACACGACACTTATTAAAGTGTAGATCTGAATTGTTTGTATAACACCAAGGCAATTTAAGTAATGAATGGAAATTGTATGCCTATGCTAATTCTAACACCTCAAAGTCACCTTTAAACATAGTTCATGTATAGTGATTCTTGCATCCTTTAGGACTCCAATGGGAAATTCTCTTATCTTATTAGCCATATAGAGAACATTAGAAGAAGGATGTAGTGGTGGCCTTCCTATTCTATTACATGCATCCAAAGTAAGCACATTTACCTTTATGCCTGTGTCAATCAAGATGTTTCTCACCAACTAACCATCAATAACTACATCCAAGGTGATCTCCTTATCATATTCATGGTGTTGTGGTGGCATATTCACATGTAATATCTATCTATCCATGTCCTTCACCATATGTGGAACCTTCTCTTATAACCATTCGCCTAACTGGGGTATGATTTTATCTTATCAAAGCATCTGACATACTTCCCCGATTTCACTAATACCCTTGTCAGTACTTCCATAAATTTGACACACTCCCTATCCCATGCTTAGTCTCTTAAACATTATATCACCCCTTTAAATATATGATTAAGCCCATGGTTTCTTGTAAGGCCTCATTTTTCTAACCTTGATCATGATACTTATTCAGTCTGTGCAATCTCTTCCCGTCATATGAGTGGTTTAGTCCTTGCTTGTTCTCATATGTGGGAATCCTCAATGCATGTGGTAACCAATAATGGTTCTTTCTTAGCTAATACCAACTCCTTATGCTTCCATTTCCCTTTCCCTGGTGCACTCAAATTATATCATCACCACACCCCTCTCCTTCTTGTTCTTTTACATGTTCTCATATAAATACAAATAATCTTCCACCTTATACCTTTTTTCGTAATACACGTGAGACAATTTTCGTGGGAACTTGAACTTCTAATGATATGGCAACCCACATGAGTAACAAGTTCCATAGCTAAAGCTTCCTCTTTGGAAACCACATCCTCTACCTTGATAGCCTCCTTTGAAGCCTCCATTTCCATTCGACGGACACCATTATTTTGGCCTTCATGTGCCTACAAATTCCCTTTGTCTTAGTCTCAAGCGCAACCCGGTCTAACATGCTTCATGGATGCAATCAATAAACCATCATTGAGTTATATCGTATGTGTGCATATCGCAAATCTTGTAGTATCTTGATAAATTCTTTTGTGTAGCTCATTCAAGGAGTGGGAATTCCCAAACATCATGGTCCTTGTGTAATATCTCATAAGACAACAATAGAGAATGCACATTCATGTGTGGGTAACTATTATTAGTATGACCCTCTACTTCATAGTCTTTACACCATATTCTACTTTGAGTGTCATGTGTATAACTACAAGATAGATTTTCCAATTGTGTGGCCATAACTACGATCTATGCTTATAGAAATGGGCTCACCCCAATGTCTACACTATTAACTACTTTTACGTGCAGGCTACCTTTAGAGCCTGTGTGGATTTGTAAATGTTTTGTGTGATAGCAACCTTCAAAGGTATTAATAGTCCACCTAAAAACATTATGCATCCTGAATTTAGTAGATATCATACAAAATATTTGACAACATATTTTTGAACCACATATCATATTCCCAAATAGTTTCAAAATTCCTTGCTTGATGTATTTTAGCGTCTTTGATGCTCTATTGTTGAAACTCATGGTTATGGAACTCTAGCAAGAATGCAAAGGCACAAGGTTTCATAATCTACTTTTTCTCGGTGTGGATCATACTTTTGGTACCAACTATGCATGCGGCCTTGAATGTAGTCACAAACTGACTTTCCTTTATGTTTGAAGCGGTGATCCCTTTGGCTCTCTATAAGAGCTTACATTTGTGTACATGTTTAGTTGCATCCTCAACTCCTATGTACTTAGGAAAGTGGAGTTAAATTCCATATAAAATCTAAGGTTGTTGTGGAGGGATATTTCCTTGTCCTATATTAAGACCAGATCCTAACCTTGAACCGTACGAGGATTACCTCCACTTGGGGAAGGACCATAGCCTCTCGAGCCCCCTGTTGCTGAAACTCTTATATGCACTCTGGTGGTAGAACTAATCTGTGTGCCAAAAATTTGTGTTGGTGTTGTGACTATGTTTCTTCTTCTGGAGAGTAGTGCACCAATAGTATGTCCTAGTGTTGTGCCTATAATACTACTCCCAAATAAAGTTTGTTCATTTGTTATCAAAACCTACCTTGAGTAGTAGAGGTCGATGCCATGTGTGTTTCATTTATCTATCATGCTTCTTGAATGGAAACTAACACATTTCTACCTTTCTCAACTTCCGAACATGGTGATCTTCGATTGTTTTCACATTATTCACCTTCACTATGATAATCCTCTATATGAACTTCAAAATATTGATTACCATATATAAGGGGTAAGGGTTCAAAGTGGTCCAGATGTACGCTAATGGCTCTCAAATATTCACTAGAATCACTTTCACCAAATTCAAAGGGGCCATTCTACAATTTCCTAATATTAGAGGGACATATTCCTATGGCTCCTCACTTTCCTCGTGGTTCTCATCATGACTACCTATCCCTATTCCTCTTTGTCTCAACACCTATTCAACCACCCTTTCTCGTGTATCACTATATCTTCATATTATTTCTTCTCTCTTTTCTTCCATATGTCTCAATGCCACCCTTTACAACCCTTTTCCTTGTCCTTGTTGTGAAAGGTTTTTAGATAGCCATAGTTAGATATTCAAGTCCAAGTTCAATCATCAAGATATTAATGAAAAGTGAAATTTTGTGTAAATACAATCCTCTCGGGATCATGAAGAAACTGGAACTCGGCTTCCTTTAGACATGAATAAGTTGAGATAGTGTAATCCAAAGTATAATTCCTCAAAACACCTTCCCACCAATGATCAACTACGCATTTCCAAATTAACTAATGCTTGACATTTATCCCGAGTCCAAATATATTTTTGTCCCATCCTAATCCATCTATTTTGTGCATATGCTACTAACCAATCATATAACTCCCGAGGAAAGAAACTGAAAAATGTCTCATGAAACGCATAATAAATATTTTACTCAACCCATTTACGCAGATTGAACTTTCCACAAGTACTATGTCTTTACATGAATTCATCTTTTCCATTATGTATCTAGTGTTTAATATTTTCTAAGGATAACTAGAACACCATGTGTGCACATCTTGAGAGTGTAAATTAAATAAGGTCCTGACAACGAAACCAAAATGTTGTGCCTTAGTATGTTGTGCCTTAGTATATGTTTAGCACAACATATTTTGGCACACTAGCCCTTCACCTAGACAAATGTCTATATGCTCACCGATGCATGCACTCCTTCTCATGTTAGCTACCAAGATGTAGCTCTTGCACTCATGGTTATCACAACTAACATATTATGTGGATAATATATGCTCATGGAATCATAACATGCAAAATATCACTATATACAACTGAAATAGAGATAAATATCCATTATAATAATGATGCTTATATAAATTACATTGACCGGTATCATGATAAGCTTAGAGAATCATTATCTACAAAATCATGGGCAAGGCATGACCCAATCACAACTCTAATAACACTACTAGGACTCTAAAAACTTACACACCCATTACATGGATATTTACAAGTATATATAGGGTGGGAACTTGTCCTTCACCACTAAATCAAGCTACAATCTAAGAATAGACCAACCCTATACATAGATTGCATGCTTTTACAACTAACACTTTCTTATAATTAGACACATATCCATGGTTATCCACAAAAAATTGTCTTTCTTCGGAAGCTCTATAAATAGATCTAATTTACTGTCATCCCATGTTAAAAATAGCTCAAATTTTATGCATGTATATTCCATGTCCATAATTAACCCCACACGTCCTTATCTTGCCATAGTCTAACTCTGGTCCATGCTTGTCTATTTTTGGCCTGTCTTGGTGATTACATCAACTAATTTTTCCTATTTTTAGCTTTCTTGACAATCACACTATCTCTTGTTCCTATTTTTGATGTGTGCAACCCTTCACACATGCTCTATCATACTTCCATGTGAAAGTGTTGCACACTTCTTCAACCTTCCCGTATCTCCAACACTTAGTCATTTCATTGTCCCAACATAAATATACTCTACATAATACTTCATCTTTTCCCAATTTATATAAGAATCCATTGATGATTGTGTATAGTAATTCCTTAGTGACAAGATGTTTCTTCTATTTTTCTATGTAATGGCTTGGTAGAAATTTGTATTAAAGGAATTGCACAATCTCTTCTAACTATTTTGGGAATGAAACATCCTTGAACAAGTGCACATTGGGAGAACCTTCATTCAATTACTCCATTTATTCCTCTGTAACAATTCTAATTAAATGGTCTAGCCCCATATGATCCCTTCTTAGTTTCACATTGATTTTAAACCTCTATTCTTGAAACAACATTAGTTATTTATATATCATTCCTCCTAATAATAATTTCTTTACCAGATATCACAATACTTGATATTACATGAAAAATCAAAAGGTGTTATCAATCGATGTTATTTAAAATTCTAAAGTGCGAAGACCATAACTAAGACTTCTCTCTTTGTAGTTTTATAGTTTCTTTTTGTTAGTGATAACTTATGGGTTGAAAAGTGTATTAGGTGGTCAACAACCCCTTCTCCTAGTTGCACAGAAATATTTCTTCGATTTTGATTCATGAGACATCTACATACACATGAAATACATTATTCCAATATGGGAAGAAAAAGTATATGAGCATTGACAATTTTTTTCTTGAGCTGCATAAATAAATTTGACACTTTGGAGTCCATTTAAAATTAGACCCCTTTAATACCAAAATTTTCATTGATTACACAATATTAGCATACCCCCTTATGAATTTCCTATAATATCCCATGTGTCCTAAAAATGTGTGTACTTTAGATGGGTTTGTGTGAGGTTTGAGTCCAATTATTACTGCAATCTTTTCCTGGTCTATTAATATCCCATATTTTTTAACAACATGTCCAAAAATACCGAAAGGCATGTAAAATAAAAATTATTTAAATTCGTAGCAATACATAATGTTCTACATATTTCTAGAATTAGGCGTACGTCATACATGTATTCCTTAAATATATATTACTACCCACTCATTAAGATACACTTTAAGGAAATTATGTATGAAATCATTAAACATGGTCACTACTACTCGATAAAAACTACGGTTGTAATATTTAATCCAAATGACATTACTTTGTATGAAAATATTCCCCATTTTCTAGAAAAATTAGTCTTATAATAGTCATATTGTGTAATTGGGATATGATGGTAGCCACTAGATCTATTGTTGAATGAATATACTTCATGATATGCCACTTCTTCTAAAATATCATCTCGTGAATGAAGTGAGAAATGGATCATTTACATGGGTATTGTTAAGAGCCTTATAATCACCACAAATACTTATTTCCATTATCTTCTATGGTAGAGTGACCATTGGACTTACCCAATTTGAATTTTTATAGGGGTATATTAAGTATTCTTCTATCATGTGATCTAATTTGGCCATAACCTTAGCGTTAATATTGGGTTTTAACTTATATGATCTCCTTTTAATGGGATTTGTACCTTCTTTCAAATACGTACACATCTATCATATGAACGTGACAAATCATTTGATTTCACCGAACTTGGTTGAAACACATCCTCATAATAGCTATGGGATTTTATATATTTCTTTCTCTATCTAATAATCTCTAACAATGGCTAGCATAATTGTTTCTACAAGTCTAATGTCTTCCACCATTTTTCATATTACATCGAGAGATAAAAGTTAGGGAATAAGAGATAAAAGTTGCGTAATAATCCCTTACAGAATCGCAACAGTAGAAACTAATATGCAGAAAATATTACAGATCTCAAATAAAAGTGCAGAATAAATAACACAACACAAAAAGATAGTATTTAACGTGGTTCACCCAATTTGGGCTACGTCCACCAAGAATCACTTGCTCAGATTTTATTACAAGCCTCCACTCTCTCAATACAATACCCATATCCGTTTGGAGCTATGCTCAACAAACTCTACAGAAATTCACACCGAATTCAAAGCACATCTGCAATGCATTTGCTTGTATATCTATCATATGCATAAGACCATATAAATAGACAATTGCTTAAGCAGTTTGATACAAAACCGTGGGTATCAAAACCATGGGCAAAAACCGTGGGTATCAAAACCATGGGTATCAAAACAATGGGTACCGAAAAACCATGGGCCCAAAATAGCCCATAATGGTTACCCATTACCCATGGGTTAATAAACCACCCATGAAAATTTTCTTCGGGGGCTTCACCCCCGAACCCCCTAACCCGCTCACCAGCGAGCGGGACCGCTGTAAAAATACCTGAGTGTAACACATAGAAGGTGTACCACACTCTAACATGAAAATAGGCTCCACAAACATAACATCTTCCACCATTTTTCATATTACATCATCATATAGTTTAGCTTTTCCTTTATTCATGGTATCTTTAATTATTGTTGGACCTTATTTTTATTCCATGTTTAGATTTTTGTAATAACACTAAACTTGTCGGATACGACAGCTTAGTTTGGACAAATGGTAAACCTATGCAACAAGAGGAAGCCATGCATAACAAGGACGATGAAGTGGAGCATGCACTTTATTTTCATCAAAAATGGAAAGGAAAAGGGAAAGGAAATCCTAATTCATATCAAAAGTCCCAATATCAGAATCAGGATCAACAAGGAGACAAGCAATAGAAGAAGCAATGTCCAATCTGCAAAAGAGGACATGAATTAAAGGATTGTTGGTATAATACATACAAAAAAGGTTCATCAAGTAATTCTAGACCTCAACACCAAAAATATTACAAGGGACATATGAACTACAATCAAGGGTAGAAAAAGGGGAATTGGAAAAGAAAACCCTATTAGCAAGGAAATATTGTTGAGCAAGAAGAACATTAAGATAATGAAGATTACTTGTAAATTGCTCGATTAAGTGAACCTTCCACGTCATCTAGTGATGTCGGAATGTTGATTCAAAAGCCACTCAACACATGATCGGCCACAGATCGGTTTACTTCAATGAGGGATACACCTTCAAAAAACCATGTTTCATTAGGTGACGACTCTTCATACACAGTTCAGGGGATTTGAAACATTTCTCTACCCTTTGGTTTACGCAACTGTAGATTATCAGATGTACTATATGTCCTTGGGTTGACTAAAAATATGTTGTTAGTCATTCAAATCCTAGATCACAACTTCCAAATTTACTTTGATAGACATTCGGCAATAAAACGTGTTTAATTCGAGACAAATCACGAGGCTCAAAAATAGTTGCAAAAACCTCCAATGTGGGATGCATGTTCCAGCTTGATTTTTTCCATAGAGATGATCAGAAAATTGTGGCTAAGAACTCTACCTCTAAAAAGTTATGGCATTAGAGACTTGGTCATATTAGTTTCAATTATCTTGAGACACTTCATCGGTGCAATATGGTACATGGTTTATCATCTCTTCGAAGGATTAGATAAACGTCCTCACCGCCTAGTAGGAAAACAACACAGAGATTCATTTCAGGAGATTACTTTTCGAGCTCATAGTAAGCTTGATCTCGGTTCATAATGATCTTTGTGGTCAAATGCGTTTAGTCATTACGGATATCGGTACTTCATGCTTTGTGTTGATGACTATTCAAGAAAAATGTGATTTTTTTTTTCACAAGAAAAGTAAAGCTTTTGAAACGTTCAAGAAGTTCAAAATAGTTGTTGAGAACGAAACTGGTTGTCACATCGAACTCTCCACTCGGATCGAGGGGAATTCACCAGTTGATGATTTCAAAGACTAACTACAAGCTCACGAGATTCATTGACAAATGCCTCCTCCACACACTACAAGTAGGATGGCATTGTTGAGAGAAGAAATCATATTATCATGGAAATGGTGCGATGTATGATCAATGAATCTAGAATAGAATAGACATTCAGGTAGAAGCAACAAATACAACAATGTATTTGATGGAGTAACACCACATAAAGCACGGTTAAAGTTAAAACCATATGTTGCACACCTTAGAGTATTCAGGTGCAAAGCGAGTATGCACATACCCAAGTAGAATAGAAAGAAATTGGATATGAAATCATAAAAACTCACCTTCATTGGGTATAGTGAAGAGACTCTTGGGTACAGATTGATGGATCTAAAGATTAGGAGAGTCTACACTAACACAGATGTTGAGTTCTTTGAGAAGAAGGAAGCAACGTCTCCTCCTCCAAACTCACCTAATGTATATTCTTCACCAGATATAAAAACTGAAGTTGATGTTCCCACAGATAATGAAAGTGACGATGGTGATGATATGATAGAACCACGACCCATAGGAAATACTCAATGTATGCCCAAGTGGTATACTAGCATGTTATGAGATGCAAGAATGGATGCTCCACCGGATACATCCACCCCTGGACCACAGACTCGCAATAAAGAAAGAGAAGAAGTGAACTTTGATTTGATGAGTAAAGTTATTGAATTTGATGAGCCCTCTACAATCCAGGAATCCCTATAGTCAAAAGCTTGGAAAGATGCCATGGATGCTAAATACAACTTAGTGATGAAAAACAACACTTGGCAGCTTGTTAATCTTCCACCAGGGAAGAAACCCATTGGATGCAGATGGATATTCAAAATAAAGTAAAAAGTAGATGGGACGGTGGACAAGTATAAAGAGATACTAGAAAGAAAGGGGTATGAACAAAAAGAAGGCATTGACTACGAGGAGACATTTTCTCCCACAACTAAGATCTATGTTGATGATCTAGTCATCACTTGGAAGTTCAAGTGAGGATGATTAATGCAACAAAGAAATATCTTAATCAATCCTTTGACATAATAGATCTTGGGCTAATGCACTATTGTCTTGGATTAGAAGTATGGTAGAAAGAGAATCACATCTTTGTTTCTTAGATAAAATATACTAAGACAACACTTGAGAAATTCAGGATGATGGATTGCACACCGATTGCTACACCTATGGAGAACAAATTGTAGTTATCTCGTTCAGATCCATCTCTTGTGGTAAATGCCACTCTCTATCGGCAGTTGATTGGGAGTCTCATTTACCTAACCTACACTAGACCAGATATCAAATTTTTAGTGATCTATCTATCCAAGTTCATTTAGGAACCCAAATTTTTTCATTGGAAGGCAACAAGGAACATTTTGAGATATCTCAAAGGATAAGTGGATCTTGGTCTAGATTACAATAAGAATGACAACTTCTTCTTGTCAGAATATTCAGATTCAGATCATGCAGGTAACATTGATGACATAAAATACACTTTAGGGTTTGTGTTATTTATGGGATCTAGACCAATATCACGGGAAGAAAGAAACAACACTTTGTTTCTCACTCTTCCATAGAAGCTAAGTATCATTCTGCAGGTGAAGTTGTCTATGAAGCGATATGGCTATGTCGCATACTAGAAGGACTTGGAATACCACAAAACAAACCGACCACCTTGTATGTTGACAATGAAGGTGTTATTAAACTTGTTCGCAATCCATTTTTTCATGAAAGAACAAAACATATTGAGGTACATGTACATTTCATACACGAACATGTCTTGAAGCACAATATACAACTTCAATTTTGTCCAATAGCTGAACAATGAGAAGATATCTTCACAAAGTCACTTGCACATGACAAGTTTGAGATGTTCAAAGAGTTCCTCTCCTCATCCCTTGAGGAAATGCAAAATTAAGGGGGGGAATGTTAGGGTAAATATATTATTACCTTAATTAATTATGCATTGCATAGTTAGTTTGTTTATTTATTAATTGTTATATGGTTATATTTAATTATAACCATCTATTTTGTTTTATTCAACATATGGGAGTTGTTGTATTGTTTTAACAATACTATTGTTTGTATTGGTTCACAGTTGTACTGCAACCCATTTATTTGTTTGTATATTGTTGTCCAATATGTATAAATATTGCAACACATATTTTGTAATTTGATTTGAATGATTATTAATAAAATCATCCAAAGCTTCCGTCCCTATTTCACAATAAATGTAATAGATTTAGTGGGCCATACAAGCAAATTTTGACCTTTGGATAAAATGCCAAATTCTCTCTCCTTTTAAAATGCCATGGGAAAAAAATGGATTTGTGATTCCTTCCAATGAGAGTTAACACACTTTCTGTGCAATGTTGCATTCGGAAATACTACAAGATTAAATTGAGAATTTAGTGACCAAAATGAAAATGCCATAGTTCCCTTAAGATTTGAATTTTTCTACCTTGTACTAATCAATGGGTTAACTAAGATAATTTTAAAACAGTAACTAGATAGAAGAATAAAATTGTGTTGGGTATAAAAATAGATTGGCAAAGATGATATGGTTAGCATGGGGTATTTATAATTGAAAATCATTTTTCAGGCCATTTAACACATTCAAGAACAAATTAGAATGTTTCACACAACCCAAATTTTCATGATTTGAACTAGCTCTTTGTTTGGACATGGCTTAGATTGGAAATAGGTTGAGAATATCATGAACAAGTCATATCTTAGACTCTAGAATCTTTTGGATTAAATGAATAGTGTTGGTATCCAAATTGATTCTCCCGTGAGGGATGAGCAACATCACAAACGGTGGGATGCTTAGAGAGACAAATCATTATAAGTCATTTTATAGACAGGGAGGGGATTTAACTGACTCTTTGTCACTCAAGCATTGGAGAAATGGATAACACCTTACTAAGGGTTTGATCTACCCTCACTACTTTAGGTTGTGCCTTTAACCAGGGTGAGAGGACCCGTTCTGTAACCCGTGTTAGTGAAGGGTATCAAGATATCCTTCTTTGCACAATTTTCATGAAAACCTTGAGAAAATATGATCAATACAACACAATCTAATTCTCACGAGTTGTCACACTAGAGAGTGGAGATGTTTCTTGGACAAGGTTCAGGTTACTAAAGACAATAATTGAAACTCTGATTGTCTCTACATATTTTGGCAGTGAAATTTGTTAAATATTTGTGGATACACAATACAAACAGGGGTAGTTCATGTAGGATTTATCATTTGAGAAGTTTTTGGTGGGAAGTTAAGCAAGATAAAGTTAATTATACCAGATATTTGAGAGCCTTTACAAATATTAGAACACTCACAGACAAAATGCTTCAAAATAGCCAAAATATTCCTTCAACCAGAAGGTGTGTATTAATGGAGGCCCAAAGATGCATGATTTCATACACTCTTCAAGAATTCAACACAAAGGCTTGTGTTAAAGACTCAATTAAATGTTGGAAATCCCGATTAGTCATGCCTAAGATACACTCAGAGGCTAACAAACAATCTTTGTCAACACAGTGAAAGTAAAGTGATTTTAAATTGTTTATTTCATTACAAGATGAAAGCTCTCCTCACAATGAAATTGTAAATTCCACAATACTACCATGTGGATAAGATCTTGTGTGATTCAAAGGGATTTTAACATAAGATTGCAACAAGAACATGAAAAACTATTTGAAAACATTCTAAAATAAAAGCAAACATAATTATGCTCATGATCAACACAAATTCATTCAAGGTTCACTAGATTCATCAGTAGGGGAGAGTTTCTTCAACAATCTCAGAGCTTGTCAATGGTCTGTACACTTGTAACCATCTTGACATGACTAAATCTACAAACATAGGGAAATAAACAGGTTTCTCAGACGGTCTCTCGAGAAAATGGTTTTTCTCAAAATTTCTCAGAAAAATTAACCCCTCTTATGCAAGAGTATTCTCATTACATTTATACAATTTCACTCGCTCACTCATCCCAAATTTTCCCCCCAAAAGTATAAATCTTCAAGAGAATATTCCTCTTTACAACATACCGTTTAATCATGTTTATTCCCTTGAAAATATCTTACTTTCTGTTTCGGTGGATAAATCATGAACTGATCATGTTTCTCAGTTCCTCAACTATGACTGGGATGCCATGTCATAACTTTTGACAATATTTTTAATCATTATTTTATTTTGTCGTGCAAGAAATACCTTTTTCAATAATTCTCAGGTGGCTCCATATGGCTTGATCTGACAAGCAATCCTTTTCACCTTTGAGAATACACCTTGAGGAATAGATACCTGCATTCGTGCCTCTCAAAAATGAGTGTCCTCGCATGGATTATACCACATATCTATGCTACGAGTCCAAGTCACCAAGTGTAAAGAGGAGCCAACAGAATCCTCCACATGTCTCCTTGGCGCAACTACAAAGGTGAAGTCTAGAGGCAAGTTCCCAAAAGAGCATGGGCCCTCCACATGTTCAGAACTTGAGAGAGTTGCACTAGTTGTTGAAAAGTCGAGCATGGGAAGGTCCAATGGAAGCTTCCATGTGTCTGTTCAACGCAACTTCAAAGATGAATTCTAGAGGTGGGACCTCAAACGAGAACATGCTCTCCACATGCCCTAGGCCTAAGAAAGTCACCTCAGTGCCGTTGAAAAATTCTCGGTAGTTCAAAGCATAAAGAGGAGCCAATGAAAGCCTCCATGTGTCTCTTCGGCGCACTTTTGATATGGTGCCCAAAAGTGGAGACCCCAAACAAGCGCGGGCTCTCCACGTGTCTCGGGGCCTAGAAAAGTTGTACCGGCCATTGAAAAAGTTTAAGAACCAGTGAGAAGGTGCCACATGCCTAGGGTCCGAGAAAGTTGCATCAGACGCTTGAAAAGTATAAGTATGGGAAGATCTAGCAGAAACCTCCACGTGTCTCTTCAAAGACTCTTTCAAAAGTAAAATTCAGGCAAATCCCCAAACAAGTGCGAGATCTCCACATGGAAAATATCTTAGTTGAGGTGGGCTTGGGGGGTTTGCATTTTATGCCACTTAGAAGAATTGTGTGCTTTTAAACATTCTGGCCCGCCCACCCACTTTCAATATAGGTTTAACACGTGGCTTTCCTAGGCGCTAGTGGACTCGTGCTTATTTTTACACCTTTTTACCTTTTCAAAACAAAGCCAAAAATTCTAGAATACCTCTAGTGACCCGCCTTCCCGTCTTTGATGTAAACTCAACATGTGGCTTTATCTAGGCACTTGCGGGGTCACACTTCACTTTTATACCTTACTCCTTTTTCAAAACAAGGCTAAAAGTTCCAAAGTCTTCTAAAGTGACCTGCCTCCCGCTTTTAACTTAAAAAATGGCCACGTGTCCATTTACGGGCTCTAGGCATTCCTTTTACACTTTTACACCTTTCATCATAATGCCTCAAAATTCCAAAAGGGCCCACCTTCCCACAACCACTCGACTTATGACACGTGTACATCTTTGGGGTCAAAGTAAGAAAATTGCTTTGTCGCTTCACATTGTTGAATAGCCAATTAGAAACTATCGGGGCATGAGACCAATTTGGCATTTTTTACAATTGTGAAAAAAGTGACAAGTTCACCAAATAGACCCGCCATGTCGTGTCCAATTAGAGATGAACACGTATCCGCGGACGTTGGGACAAAATTTTGACAGGGAAAACATGACCGTGGAAAAATAAAAAGAAGGGGAAACTCCAACATTCACTCCCAAATTACAAACTGGTCTGCACGGAAAGAAACTAGTAAACAATACCAGGCACGACATGATCCACGACCATAGAAAAGGATTTGACGACAAAAACCTGATAAAGATAATACTTCATGCATCCACACAGGGAGACAAAAAGACTTCAAACCACGCAGATTGAAAATACTAACTAGTCCGAAAGGGGTGAGGTTAAAACTAAACACCAATAAATAGTACCTTATCCATTGGGAAACAAACTCAAGCTCAACACAACCACATAGGGACTACTCTCTTAAGCTACATTTACTTAAAGTACACACAAAAAGACAAGAAAATGCAAAGGGAAACAAGATAAAAATGGGAAAAACAAACTATATACAAAGGGAAACATGGAATATACAAGTTTATACAAACCCAATAACTGATTAAGAGAAGTAGGTACCCTTATGGTGCAATGAATTAAAGATTTTGAGGATGAAATATGTTCATTTGATAATACCAAGACTTCGTGACAACTTATTTAGACTTAAGAGAATAAAATAAACTATAAAAGCATCCTTAAATTGATAATGCATAGAGAAGCTTTTTTGGATCCAATGAGTGATCCGACACTTGTTCAAAAATTTACTCTTGCAATGATAAAGAAATGAAATGAACTTATCACTTTCTCTTGGTATCACACCATGCACTAAAAAAATGGACATATGTGAAATGCCCATAATATTTCTTCTCTATAATTATGATGACTCATTGTCTTATTTATATGGAGACATTAGATACAATACTATTACGTTATTGTTTTGGGACATTATTATGATTTTGTCATCGTTTTACTCTTTATATGCTAACTTGTGTTAAAAAGATGTTGTATGTGTCATACAATGCTAATTCACACTTTTATAATTATTAATTGATTTAAATGTGATGTTATGGATAATGTTGATTTGACATTTATATGGAATTTGTTTTGGATATATCATGCATAATTATCATAAATTATATATATATCTCATCGATGGATGAATGTTTGCATGATTAATTGGATTAGTTAACATATTATTGATTCAAATCATTTTGACATGTGTATTCTTACTTAGTTTTTGGAATCAATTAGGTATGATATGTGATTTGAGTGTGTAGGATATAGGTTATACCACAAGAGAATGTGGGATTTAGGGGATGTACCTCCAAGTGGAATAATAGACCATATAGGCCGAATCTACCCCCTTGTTTTTTTGGCCTTGTTTTATTATTTTGTGGACTATGGTTGGAAAAGGGAAATTACCCTCTTGGCATGTTTTATTAGATTATTTTGGTCACTTTTATCTCACCTTTCCTCACTTGAATTAATTTGGTTTTATCCCTCTTTTATTAGTTTATTTGATTTTATTTTTGGGAGATAATTGTTTCCCACTTGTTTGAGATGCCTTAATTTGATTTATACTTGATTTAATGAGTTTAGTGTCACCTAATCATGGATTAGGTAGACTAACCATGATAATGACTTGGCCTCTATCTCGGTAATCTTGGAACCCTTTGTTTATCGGTTTTAACACGGTGGTGGAAAATTGTTTATGTTTTTCTTATATATTTTTGAATGGCCATACGTCATCTACAAAAATTCTTCTCTCTAATGGAGCATATACATCCCTCTATGGGCGCCTACAAATTTTGGTACCTCCTAGACCTCAACAAGTCTCTCCTCACTCTATTGTTTTGGCTTCCATGGCTGATCCCGATCTCTTCTTAGTTCCTTTGGCCTCGCAACTCTTCTTTTGGTCCTTAGTTGTCAACTCAACATCACCACCTAATCCTTGACTCACCTCATCTTTTATTCTAACTCCAAGCCAACTAACTCCATTTCGGCGGTCTCTTTGGCCTTTTATACCCATGCACACTCCTACATTTCCCACTTCTCTCTCCTCTGAGATGGCTCCTCCATTATTACGCTCATAATTCAAATTTGAACCGAGATCCTTAATGAAATTATCCACATAATCTATTGTCATATAATCCTTGTGTGCCATGTCCCCCTGGTGGTTACTTCTCCTTGTCCATCTTCCCTTATTCTTCTCTCTATGCCCTTTTGTGTCAATGTCTCCTTGCTCACTTTTTCTCTTACATCCTTTACAAAATATATTCTCCCACGCATCCTTGCGCTCTCTTGTGCTTGGTCTACCATAGGTAACTATCTCTTGGGTGCCTCACCTGTGCACATATTTTCTTTCTTTCCTTTTTCTGTGCCTCCTTCACATTTTGTACTCATGATTTCTTACACACTCTCGTACTTTCAATCTTATGGGAAACTATCCTTCTACGCATCCTCGCGATTCCTCCTTTATTTCCTTTAAGACAATCCTTGCATCCTTTTGTAGCGTCATCACACCTTCCTTTACTTGCATATTTTCTCTCCTCCTAGTTTTTTCCTTTGGCCTTTCCCATGTCTTGCGCACCCATTCTTGTGCACCACCTTTTTCCATATGTAAAATTCTTACTGCGCATGCCTATACAATTTTGAGTTCCAAAACTTCTCTCTTCATCCTTGTCACTTCCTCTGAAACCCTTCTTATTTTGGCTTGATTCTCATGACCTCTTATTTATTTGACTATTTTCCTCGAGTCAATGATGTACCAGTCTTCCTTTTAATATTTTTCACTACTTTCCATGACAATCTCTCTCGAGCACTCTCTTCATCTTATTGCGCATCTCTACCTTATTTCTCCTAATTAATTTCCTCATAGGTTGATGATCTACCAATATTCAGTCCTTCATCCCGCCACACATTTATTTCACGATAATATTTTCCTTTCCTTTTGGAAGCTTTTCATAAATCTTTGCCACGCATGCTTTTCTTCCTTAATGCTTTCCAAGATCTACCTAGATCATTTCTTCTACTCCTCTCTTCTTTTACGCTTTGTTCCTCACACAAATCCTCCGTAGTTATCTCCCTTTTTCCCTCAAATTTCCTTTGAGACAACTCTTTTCATGCCATTCCCCATTATGCTTCTCCTTGTTTGTGCACTCTCCTACACACGTACTTCTTTGAGACCCTTCGTTGGCCTTTACTTCTCTCTTAGAGAACCCTATTGCACGTGCACTCTAGCAACTCTTCTCTTGAGGATGCTCCACTCAGTTGTCCTCCTAACAACACCTTTATTTGATTGTTGCACACACCTTCTTGCACTACTCCTTTATTTTCTCCTACACATCCTCTAATATTTACACACATCTTCATTCTCCAAAGATAGGTTTTGTCTAACTCCCGGGATGCCACCGCATCAAACACATGGGGTAATTTAAACTTGAGGTCTTCCTCAAACGGATTCGATGAGTGGTAGAACTACCTTTCGAATGATGCCTAGTCCTAGCTTCTTCATCCATCGAGCCATCCCTTCCTCACACTTCTTTCAAAACATCTTCTAATCCTTCTCCACCTCTCTCTAACTTCTCCAAACTATCTTACACATACCCGTGATCTCCTTTTCACCATATCTTGACCTCCTTCCAATGGATCCTTCTTCCCGATCCTTCACAAGTATCCTCTTGCTATCATCCTTCTCTCTTACAAGCCTCTCGCTTTCCTTGAACCATCCTCCTTCTCCTAAGACTTTTCCCATGATCCTTCTAATTGGTGAGTCTTCGCTCATCTCCATCTCTCTTCTACATGGGCCTATTCACGCTTGCATCCTCTTTTACGATCTTATTTTCGTTGGACTTCCCTCTCCTTATGTTATTCCATTGTTACAACCTTTTCTCCCGACGTAACTCCCCGCGCCCGCACATATCCATTTCTATAGAATTCTTGAAGGCTTGTTCCATCCCTTCCTTCTCAAGATCTGTTAGAACACACTCTTCTTGACGACCCTTTCTCCCTTTTCCCCTTATTTTTGGTGATTCTTCTATGCCACCTCCTTTGATCGCCTTTCTATCTTCTTTATGTGCCTTTGAACTTGTGTAAGATATTTGGAGCCTCTCCATAGGATGACTTCTTGAGATCTATATTGATTTCCTCTCCTCCTTATGCACCTCTTTCCATGCACACTTCAACAATTTTTTTTAGTTGCTCTACATTTTTGCCTTTGGGGTAACCTTATCGGGGTTTGTTGCTCTCATCCTCTCTCGATCCTAGTTTTCTCTTCTACATTCTCCCACATTTCTTTCAAACTATCATCACACTTTTCTTAGCTCACGCAATCTTCTTATTTTACACAATCCTCTACATGCTTCCTCTCTTAATATTCTAGGATATCCTTTCTAAGTATGTAATGTTTCATGCACACTCTCATAATATCCCAATATTACTTGGATTATCCTACTATGGTACTCCCATTTCCACGTGTATCTTTACCTTTGCACTCATGTAATCCTCTGAGTCTACTCTCTCGTGCATCATGCTATGCCTTGTTCCATTGTTGGGGTTTCCTCTCTTATGCCTCCATTTGTACCTCCCACTCCTTGTTCCTTTGATATGCCACCCCATTCATATAATGTGGTTTTTGTGTGCATCTCTTCCTCATTCATACATTTATTTTCTTCTTATTTTGTTGCCACAGTCTCTCCTCCTGCGAGTCTACACATGTCTTTGTGAGCTCATGGTCTCTATCAACCACCTTTATTTCTTCCTTAGAAACCACCTACACTTGTGTGATACTCTCACACACTACCGACGATGCATCCCCACTTACACATCTTCTTGTAGTACTCCCATATTTGAACCCTCTTCTACCGATGGTGATTTTGCACTAGGTTATCCTCTCCAATGCGATATTCTTACGAAGAACTTTAGTTGTACCCTCACGCAAGACTTCTTATGATGCCCTCTAAGTATCCCTTGCATGTTCACTCCATTATATCCCTAACCTTCCGTCGAGTCCTTTACTTCCTTTTCCCCTCCACCACCCTTGGTAACGAGACCTTTCTTCCAGAGGCAATTTTATTCCATGCATTCTCGCTCGGGGTTCGCACCTCCTAAAGTCCCCTGAAGCTCCTCCATCATTTCCTCAAGCTTCCCCATGGCAATCGTATATGATACATCTTCCCATTTTAGTGCCATCTTGATTTTCTCATGCATTATATACCAACCTTCACTCGATGGAGAACATAACTTCTATACTAGCTTCCTCACATTTGGCATTCTATTAACTAATTATGCTCCCTCACTTTCCCATAGGAAAGAAATAACTCGATACCTCTTGGTGGTGACTTAGCCTCTACCGAGTATACCCCTGAGCCCGTCATTTCTAATAGTTAATACAATAGTGGAAAATTGTTTATGTTTTTCTTATATCATTTTTTAATGGCCATACAACATCTACATGCATTAATTCTCTATAATAGAGAATATAAATCCCTCTACGGGGTTCTCAAAATGATGAAACCTACTAAGGCTTAATCGGTTTCTCCTCAATCATTTATTTCAGATTTAATGGCTGATCCCATCCTCTTCTCGGTCCTTCTAGCTTGTAACTCTTCTTTTGGCCCTTCATCAACAACTTGACCTCACTACTTGATCCTCGACTCACCTCATATTTTCTTCTAACTCTAATTCTAATAAATGCATCATGGTGGTTTCTTTGGAATTTTATATCCACGCATGCTCCTACCTTTCCCACTTATCTCTCCTCTTAGCTAGCTCATCCATTATTCCCACCTAGACTTTAAATTTGAACTGAGATCATTAATGAGCTTATCCACACAATTTTATTTCAGCCAATTCTTGTGTGCTACATCCCCTAGTGGTTAGCTTCACCTTATCATATTCCCATCATCCATTCAAAATCAACCACATGACCTTCTAAGCTCATCCTTTTCCTTTCCCTAATAGATGTCACCATGTTTTTCATCTTGGGCTTCACTTCATTGCGTTATCTAACCTCTTCAAAACTTCCATGCACTTATTTTGTTCTTCTGTTTCATTCCCTTATGTGTCGTGTCTCCTTTCTCACCTCTTCCCCTACAACCTTTAGTTAATCTATTCTCCCATTGATCCTTGCACCCTCTTGCACTCGGTTGCTACAATGGGTAACTATCTCTTATGTACCTCACCTTTGCACACCTTTTCTTTCTTTCCCCTTTCTATGTTCTCTCCTTCACATTCTACACTCATGCTTTCTTACACACTCTCGCCTTCTACCTTATGGTAAAATATCCTTCTTTGTGTCATTGTGCTTCTTCATACCTTTTCACCACATGAACAATGTCTTCTACACATTTCCTTCACATTGCTTCCCCCTTTGATGCCTTTAGGACAACCCTTGCATCTTTTACAATGTCCTCACACTACCATTGTGGCTTCCTTTACATGTATCTTTTCTCTCCTCCTAGCCTATTCCTTTGGCCTTTCCCATGTATTACAAACCCATTCTTGTGCACCATATTTCTTCTTATGTATAATTCATCCAAACATTCCTCTATACTTTATGATTCCCGTCCAATTCTCTATTTATCCTTGTTACTTCCTCTAATGACACTTCTTTAGTCGGTCTACTTCTCACGGCCTCTTCTTTCTTTGAACAATTGCCTTAGGGTCGATAATCTACCAGTCTTCCTTTTGTTCTTCCATCACTACTTTTCACAACCATCTATCTCTCTTGGAAATATCTTCATCCTGTTGTGCATCTCCACCTTCTTTCTCCGACTAGTTACCTCATAGGTTATCAATCTACCAAGATTCAATCTTTTATCCTGTCACACATTTCTTCCATGATTTTCTTTTCCTTTCCTCTGGGCATATTATTATAAATCAATCTCACACATGTTTTTATTCCTTTATGCTTTCTAAGATCTATCTGGATCTCATCTTTTACTTATCTCTTCTTTTGCACTATATTCCTTGCACACCTCCTTTGTAGTTATCTCATTTCTATTTTCCTCCATTTCCTTCAAGATAACTCCTTTTGCACCATTCTCTGTGCTACCTGCTACCCCTTTGGGTGTTCTCTCACACACTCTAATTCTTGGAGACCATCACCAACCTCTACTTCTCTCTTGGTTCACCCTATTACATGTGCACTCTAGCAGCCCTTCTCTTCCAGATGCTCCTCTCAGCTGTCCCCACAACAATCCACCCTTATTAAATTCCATATTTCCCCAAAACTAGGATTTGAGTGAAAGGAAAGTAAAAGTATGTATTTTCCTTGAAAATATCCCCCAAGTACCATACTTATGGGTGGGTCAGATATTTTCAAGGCTCATAAATTCTTTTTCCCTCTTTGACCCCCTTTTCAACCAATTTTATTTACGATTCTTGGATTTGGGTTTGAAGGAGATTTGGGTGCTTGATTCTCCACGGGGAGATGTGATTTGATTTTTTTGAATTATTATTTTCTTTTATTGATTTATTGGTGTAAATTTAGGGTTCATGGAGGACATGGAATTGTGAGGGGATACGTGACACATGTCACCATCCCATTAGTTTGTTGTTTTGGAGACTATTATCCTATTTAATCCTTTATTTTGGAGGGTAGAGGGGTTATTTTTGTATTTGATCTACTTAGGAGATAGAATTTTTTTGGCTTGGGAGAGATTCTATTGGGAATTTTCAAAGATTTTGCTTAGACTCTCTTACTTTGTGAGGTAGGCCTCACATCTTCAAAATATGGTTATTTCTTTAGAAATAATTTTTCTTACTTTCTTGTTTGTTCTTGGTCTTGAAATGACATGTTGTTTATGTTATTTTGTTCCATTTCTTATTTTTCTCCATCCACCCCATTGGGGGAGTATATTTTTGGTGTGTTTGGGGAAGATGGAAGAATCACTCTTATTTCCCACAAGGATTGATGGGAAAGCCTTGTTAGGATTCTTTACAAACTCCATTCATTTGGTTTGAAGTGGGAGAATTATTTCCATATGGTTTGAAAAAGATCCCATCCATGCTAAGGAGACCTCCAAGGTTTGAAAAACATTATAAATGAGGAGGCAAGGAGAAATATGGATTATTGAAGGGATATGGAGCATTTGTATGTTTTGTGGATACTTGAAAAAATTGTGAACTCTCTTGGATACTTGTTTAATTTTGATGAAAATGAGATTCCTAACCTATCTTATCCACTTTGCTAGAAGCATGAAGCTTCTTGTTTGATGTTTTGGTTTTATCTCCTTCGGTTATTTGAATGTTGTATTTTGGTATTTTCCTTTATACCTCATTGTGGTTACTTAAAGGCATGATTATTCTCTCTTATGGGATTTGAGAGAGGAAAGCATGCCCTATTTTGTTGAAGAGGCATGTATTGATTCCATTTAGTGGGTGAAAAACCAAGTCATCTTATTGTGGATTGGGTGCTTGGTATTTGGAGATGGAGATTGATTTTGGAGATTTATTGGAGCTTTTATCTTATATGGAATAATGGATGTTTTAATTACAATTTTACCATGTTTTTATCACTTAGTGGGAGGATTTTACTCTTGTATTTGAGAGTGGACTAGTTAATTGAATATTTTATGTAAAGAAATATATAAAATTATGTTGCATTAGATTGTAAATTTCATTGTTATTTCTCTTGCGTTGGAAAGAAGAATGTCATGAGTTTTCATTAAAAGGAGTTCTTGATTTACCATGGTTTTTAATGGACATTTTTTGGGACCAATCTCCTTAATTTTTTTATAATACCATTAAACTTTGGTGATGGTTTTAATATTGGAATGGATAAATAACTCTCTTAAAATTATATAGTTTTGCAAGTTATCCTTCTAGTTTTGATTGATTCAAGTGCAAGAGAGAAGGAAACTAAATATCGGGTTTTTGCATTTCTTTGGTTATAGATAATTTTCTTGAGTTTAAATCTCTTTAAAATATTCTTCTTATGAATTTTCTTTCCAAATTGACACTTTACTTATAAAATTAATCTCTTCTTCATTTGTTTATATGGAAACATGCTTGTTTGCTAATAGGATCACACCGAATCAAATGAAGTTATTTAAGAGATTCCTTATATCCCATTCTGTCTTGTTTTTGTCACATTTCCAAATAATTTTTTTAGTGATCTCATACCACTGTCCTCTTCTCCTATTTGAGTTACAAAACCAATTTTAGACCTCAATTTTTATTTATAAGTTTGAAAATTTGATATACCCTTGTAGGTATAGGGTTAAAAATATAAGTGTATGAATATATATACATGTGAATACATACATACATACATACATACATACATGAAAATGGAATATAATGAACTTCCCCTTCGTATGTGGATTTGTGGGTTTTGTAAGTGAACATATCTTTTGCAGTTACAAGTACATCCGAGAAATCAAGGTGTGACATATAAAGCGACCAAGAGTGAATATCATAGAACTCTTACGACACTACAAAAATTATATTCGAGATCTTATGCAGTCATGAGCTCTCGGTAGAGGTATCTAGTACCAGGCACTCTCACCCCACTCAAGCACCCTAGTTTGGGCTCATTCGATAGCTCCATATTTTACACCGCACAATAATGACATAGTTTAGCTTCGCTCAATATTTTTCCCTATTTGATACTGAGTCTCGGATCAAGAAAAAATTAGCCAAGCCCTTCTCTCTCTATCTTGCACTTAGGGTTTCATATTTTATTAGCTTATTGCTTATGTCATAGTGTATCTAGCAGCTGTATTTCATTGTTTCTATCAGTTACTCTGTAATATTAGGGTTTAGCATAATTCTATTTTTGTTAAATCATTTGGTGAACCAAGACTTACTACTCCCGTGCACTCTCTCAAGCTTGATTTCAATTATAAGAAAAAGATATCCTTCTGCAGTTCCTCACTCATCAATTGATCAAATTATCATATACTCATTGTTATCCTCCTTATTTTATTGCAAAATATCAAGGTCATCCATATTGCAGTTATCATCGAATTAATTGACATAATGACAATGATTGTTATTTTCTTAAGAGACAAATTGGCTACCTTAAACATTATGGTCCCATGTCATTTGCTACAAAAATGTTGTTACATGTTCATCTCCAATTTCTACATCCCATTGGGTTCTAAATCTGATTAATGTATGTCTAATGAGCATAATGTAATTGTTACTAATGTTCCTTATATAGTAAATAAAGATCCGCCTAATAAACTTCCTCTCAAAATGAGTCCAACCCCTCCTCCTTTCAAGTCTTCTACTACATCACCAACTCCTTTGCAAATTCCACTAAAAATCATTCCAATCCCTCCTTCTCTCAAGTCCTCTACAATGTTATCAATCCCACATAAGCTACCACCATTCAAGATCCCTCCACAGCCTACTCCACATCAATTTCCAATTCATTTTATCAAACAAACTATTCTTTATATGTGAGATGTCCAAGATATGTTTTCAGCTCCGCCACCATGGTATGGTCTTTATCACATCGCCACATAGATATCCATCACTCACACATTTGGGGGTATTGCACTTCTCCCCCTTCTAGCACTATTAATTGTCTCTAGAATCTCCTATCACACTTAATGCTTCGTGCTTCATGATTCATATTTCTTAGCACTTTAAAACCCTTAGATACACACAATGTATTGTTGTTACCCTATGACACACTCTTGTGCTAAGGTTCACACTTTAATGTTGAAGGCATACTACATCCACGAACCTCACACACTACACATTTCACGCTCTGTGCTTCATGATACATCTTTCTAGAATTCTAATCTCACACATTATACTACCCTATGACACACTCTAGTTCCATGGTTCATACTTGACTATTGAGGGTCTAAATCTTAAATGAACCTCACCACATTCTCTTTTCATGATCTATGTTTCACGATCTATCTTTCTAGTGCACAATTTCAAACCATTTCCCAATGAAACACTCTTATTCTATAGTTAATTCTTGACCGTTGAGGGGTTTTTTATAAATGAACCTCATCTCATACATACACATCCATTAGGGGGCACGCTGCTCCTATCACATTCACATCTTGTATACCATCATATCACTCATACATCATTTACATATCTTGGTTGCACATAATCTTACTTTCTTGTACTTACATGTAAACTTTGTTTTCCATGTTATAAGGATACTTAGTATGTCAATATATTTTCTATATACACATGTGTGTTCACTCAGTTTTTTGTTGCAAATGCACTCTTATTAAATATATTTGCATGTTACAATGATGCTTTTCACTGTACCTCTTACCAGTCCCATCGAGGCTCTTGGGGTCATCTACATTTCCTACCCTCACACATGACAAGTGCTATTGTTTCATTATTTACTACTTCTACTTTCAAAGCACACTACTATACATCAATCTATACATGCTTTGACATATTTTTTAATCTTTATAACATTCTAATAGGTGCTTCATGTGCATCATTTTCTTTGCATGACTATATGCCACCATGGTTGTCTATTAATTTTTTTTTTTCACTATTTTCATTGTATGCTATTGTTTATGGGCTATGCCCTTTTTCTTGTGTGCACAATGTATGATTTTTTCCACTTCGACCTTGATTATCTTGTGACATTGTGAGTGATGTCCCATGTTTGAAACCCACTTTTCTTGGTCTATCGATCTTCTTGCTTGATTACACATTGTCTTATTTATGCATACTATCTTTGATTACACTAACACATGTTATTAGCGATTTTGTTTGCATGTGCCTTGGTTTCTACCATGCACATCCCATTGCTCCTATCAACATCACATGCACCACAAACAAGGGTGAATAAATTTGGTGAATAAATCACCCCATATAACAACTTAGAGCTACATTATAGGCCTACACAATAAAAGAACAAAGAATTCATACGAGTCTGCGAGAATGGCTCGAGAATCGACTTGGGTCCTCAACACAACATAGACATCAACACCCAACACAAGAAAACAATGTCTGGGCAAGCTGTTTCCTCCTTTGGGTGTGTATATCCATGGGGAACACATAATAAGTTTATCAAATCAACACAATAGACAACATTCTACAGAGTAATTTTTCATATTCAATCAAAGGTTGTTACATTATCTTAGGTTTCTCTTGGTTTTGTGCTACCCAAGCCATCCCTTCCATGCATCATTTATGTCTCAAGCTCATCCAACGTAAAAATTTATCACCATAAAAGCTATTCCACCATGAAGATCATTTCCTTAACCCACTCTTACTACTATCTATGCACCGGTCATGACATATAGGATTCATATGCCTCTCAAGTATAAAGCCACCTCTGCACCCAACTCTCCTATTCGCACACTACCTACATCACAATCTTGTCATCCTTATCAGTCTATTAGCCAATATATTAGGCCTAAGTCCCCTTCTTGGGAAGCCCCTTCACATAGGTTTTTGTGACCTCCTTCACCACATAGGTCTCCTCCATGTATACATTGTTACTCCCATACACCACCGATCTTAGAGCATCATCACATGCCTTTGTCTTCTTGGATATTGGGTGGAGGGCCCTCACCCTTCACTATAATAAGAAAGCCTTTAATCCATTTCACACTTGGGGGAATCACACTTTCTCCCCTATTGCTACCAATTATTTCTAGTGTCAACTATTACACTTCACGCTCTGTGTTTCACATCTAATCTTTCTAAGCTCTCCTACACCTTTGGTACACACATTGTACCATCATACCCGATGATGAACTTGAGTTCCATGGTTCATTATCCACTACCGAGGGTATAATTCTGAAATGAACATCATATCACCCATACTTTATGCTTCATGATTCACGATACATATTTCTAACATCTACCCTCATATAACACACTCATTTCCCGATGACACACTCTTGTTCTATGGTTAATTCTTGACTGTTGAGAGAGAATTTATAAATGAACCTCCTCTCATACACGTTTGCTAGGGGAAATGCTGCTCCTACCATCTTCACACCATCACACTCACATCATTTTAATATCTTGGTTGTATTTACTCTTTTCTAGCTTATTCGCTTACATGTACACTTTGTTTCCTATGTTAGACAGATTCTTAGTATGTCATTATCTTTTTCTATATACACATGCACATTCAATTGGTCTCTGGAAGTGAATTCAGATCTCCTAAAACTCCTTACATGTTGCATGATGCTTGACACTAAATCCCTTGCCGGTCCCACAAAGGCTCCCGGGGCATCTACCTTTTACTACTCTAACACATTACAAGTTCTATTATTTTATCATTCATTACTTCTTCTTACTAGCACTTACTTTCCATTACATGCTTTGACATAACATTTATATTTCTAACATGCTAATAGGTGCTTCATATGTAGCATTTGTATTGCAAGATCTATAAAACCATTGCTATATGTTCTAATTTCTTCTTATTGTTTACTATTGTCTACCAGCCTATGCCTTATGTCTTGTTTGATCATTGTATGCTTGTGGCCGCTTCGGCCCTGATTCTCTTGTGACATTGTGAGTGATGTCCCATTTTGAAACCCACTTTTCATGGCCCATCTTATCTTCCTACTTTCTTGTTACATAGTATTTTATATTGCATGCTAGCTTTTATACTAACAATTGTTACTATCCCATATTTTCTATATGTGGCTTGGTTTATACCATGCACATCCCCTACCCCATGTGGGTATCCTTTATCGAGATATGTACATCAGTCTCCAGTCCTCTCATTTGAGTGGAATTCTCCTACTATCGTCACATGTACCTAAATGATGGGAGACATATATTAGGTGAACAAATCACCCTTACAACAGCTCAAAGCTACAACATAGTATAAAATTAACACAAACACACGGTCACATAATAGTCTAGAAAAAAATTGGACCTCACATACAAAGTGGACACTAGCGCCTAATATCGGACATTAATGCCAATTGTTTATGTCCTCCCCTGAGCATTAATGTCCTAGGGGAAAAAATCAATTTATCACATCAACATAATCTCTAGTAGTTTTTAGATCAGCTCTATAGTAGTAGGCATTGACCTCTAGTCATAGAATGCATTCTATCTCCTACAACCAATTACAATTAGAAAAATCAGAACAATTTGGAACTAATAAGAACAAATAGGGAAAAATGGAACAAATAGGTACGTACCATACCCAATGGTGATTATTGGGTAGAGTCATGGAAGGAGAGTAAAACTAGACCTCTCTCCTCAACAATCCTCAATATTGGCGTGAGATCTCCAAAAATGTCACCATCGAATACAAATTCAGAAATCTCCAAGCAACAAGGAAACATTTCTCTCTTACACTCTTATACATCAGTGCACAATTTCTTCATACATACTTTCACACTTTTACTTACTTATACGCATGCATCAGTTTAATTTATATTATACGAAACTTTGAATACCTTTTTACTCTTCTTTTGCAGTCCATCCTTAATAAGCAACAAGGAACATCTCACATCGAAAAAACAACATACTACTACGCATATGCTTCATCCCTAGGGTCCACTCCCTTTCCTAGTCTCCACGATTCACATTGCAATCACTTCACACTTCACTTGTCCACTCGGCACGCTATCGGCTACACTCTTCTCTATAAGATCATAAGGTACACATCTTCTATCTACTTTATGCTATCGAGTATTCACTCAAAAACATAAAGTGGGGAAAATGTAGACAAAAATCTATGCACTTGGGTACATTTTTAGGTCCTAAAATCATGTTAGCATTTACATGATTCCTAAGCAAGAAAACTAGTAATTGACAACTCTGTTTATCCTTATGTTTTATGTTCTACACTTTTATTGGCTTTAAACATCGAAATCTTATCGACATTTGATTGTTTTATATTTCTATGGCCTCAGACACTAGCACCTAGTTGGGACACTAGCACTGATCCACTTGTCCTCCTGGGAACTCCTATCCTTCTTTACCCTTTTCTTATCTTTTTGGACCCCTTTCACTTCTTAATTAATTTTTACTACTTTGGGTCGATTTCTAGTTGTCAATTACGAAATTCAAACAAGGGAATCATATAAATACACAATTATGTTTTCAAAATAAAGGACCAAGCACTAGCATTACTTACTATCACCTAAGCTTGCATCCAAAAGGCATAAGAACATAAAAAGTATCCATCTAGTAACTCATTCAAGGGAAAAGGGTTGCATTCTTCTACATACACAACATAGGAGGGGAAGTTTATTCTATTCCATCACACACATTCTATACATTTGCTACATTTTAGATCTATCCCGTTATCATTGTGAAACTTGCACAAGGGAATCCTAGGGCATCATTACACACACTATCACAAATAACTACATGGGCTCGAGATGTAGGGAAATGCTTCATTGTAAGTTCACTATTCGGGTAACCTTCAGGGTCAGTCTAACTCCCCATTATGCATTTTCATTTTTAGGTTTGATGTGGTTTGTGGGTATGCACAAGTGAAGTTATTTACTACAGTTAGAGGTACCTTCGGTGATCAAAGAGAGAATCTCAAGTGAAAAACATGAATAAACAATGAATCTCTTCGACACGGAAGATATCATAATCGAGCATTTTCCTAGCCACCAACGCCTAGATCTAGTCACTAGCGCCCAAGCACTCCTTCCCTCTTGTGGGTGCCTTTGTCTATGTTGTTCCGATTTCTAGAAACTCCAGAGAGCTTTGATGACATTGCATACCGTTTGATTCAACTATTCACCTACCTAGATCACTTCTAGTTTTCTCGAAATCATCTAAGTCTCCCTATCTCCCTCTATTTCTTAGGGTTTGGACATTGCACATGCTTTTTTTTCTTGTGTATTATCATTTGTATATCATTATTTATAGTAGTTTCTCTATAATTAGATTTAATTCAATTTATATTAAATCAACTACGTGTTTGATTTCATTTCTTGTGGTCTATGTGCCTTGATTTTCTTGTGACACCATGGGTGTCCCATGTTTTGGCATCTGCCTATCTTGTTACAATTTCTTTCTCTTGTTTATAGGATTATGATCGTTTATTTCCTTATGATATTGTGGGTTTCCCATGTTTACATGCTTTACACCTTTTGTGTGACACTACTTTCCTACTTCTTGCATCTAATTGCACTATTCTTACACCTCCATTCATTACGAATACTTTTGTTATCCACTATGTGGTTTTATATCAATTCCTATTGCTTATTTTCTTGCACACCATGGTTTCCACCACGCGTAAGAAACTTCCTTTATATAGTACTGATTATTCCGGTGGCCACTACTTCAAGCACTCTAGACTCTATAACAATTTCTTAGATACCTACTTCATTAGTAAATATCTATTTATTTTGAATCACATGTTCAATATGGTTTTTGCACATGCCTCAAAAAATGGGGATTCTATCTAGGTTGAATTTTATATTTATATTAGGCACAAATAGAATTATAGTTACACACATAGGTACAAATAAAGTACATGAATGTAGAAACACATTCTAGCACAAAAATTTAGAAAAATATTCACATGTCCATAACCATATATTTGGGTCAAACCGTATGGTATGATACGAACCTTCCCACACATTTTTTCCCAAGGGGAAGAAACATCAGTTTTATTAGTAGTTTCATATTTTCATCTTCATTCTTATGGTTTTGACACATTTTCAGAATCAACCGACTCATTTCGAGATCAATACAAGGGTCATGAAATAATTCACTCCTTCACCATGACATTTAAGTTTATACTAAATTTTCAAGTATCTTGGGGACATGAGTCTCCTTTATGTATCAACATTTAGCATATTTTTAGTTTCTACTCAACTTCTACTTAATTACTATCATTTGTATGACATATGGGGAGAGTTTTGGGGCACATATCCTCTTTTCTATTGTATGTCCTTATTTACGAATTGACTATATGTCTATCTACATCAAGTGTGATCCATGGGGTTAGGGAAGGTATCAAAACAACTAAGGTTTTCATAGGAAATCCTTCCTCCCCTGTCAAATGCAAAGGGAAGATATTGGTGTTGTTGAATAAATTTAGTATGCGGCCTTATTATTTTACATGGGTAAATTATACCTATTTCATATTACATATCAATGTGTGTTTCATGCACCTAACACTCAAGTTTCTCCACGACATGAATTGGGGACTACTCATCCCCAATTCCTTAACAAATTCAAAAATATAAATCTCCAAGTACAAGGTTCTCTTCTTTTGTTAAACAAATACTTGTATTCCTTCCTTGTTTACATATTTTCATTTCAATTTTTATGAAAATTAAAATATTTCACATTACAAATTATATTTTAGTTAAATTTCACTTCTTTATGAGGGGCATTGGCTACACTTTGTGTTGTAGGTTTCATAATGGAACATGCCGACCCCAAGAACAACATGGACAGCTGCAAAATAAAAATTCGAGCAAATTAAAAGTGTGTATACACACATGGTTATATTTTCCTTTAAGAATACAAATATAAACACTCAAATTTGACAATTTACACTTTGACGACATTTGATTTGACAATGCACTCTTGTTATGATAAATACAATATCTCCACAATCACTTAGCATTTTCTCGAGCTCTATTTTATAGCTTGTTTATCCTTGCACACTGACATGCTAAACAAATATCATAATACAATGAAAAAATACATAGAAAAACATCATTTATAGGTTCCAAACTTTATTTTGCATTATTTTATCTCTAGTCAAGTTTGAGCAGATTGGTTGGAAATTTGTATCCAGTCGTTGCCGATCTGTATAGTCTTAGATGTACATGTCCTCTAACTATTCTTTCAAATTGATATCCTTTATTGGGTCTTATATGTCATCTAGGTCAACCTTTCTTAGATAAATCACCTACAGAACATTATATAAAAAGTAAACAATACCTCATTTGCTAACTTGGAAATTATATTGCAATGCACTGATACACTCATTTCCTACACTTACAAAGGAAACTTATAGCTCTATAAATATTACAATAGCATATCTATAGTCATTATGGAAACACCCACATCATCTCTAAAGATTCTTACCATGAAAATATAACATTATCTATCATTTGCAGGAACTCAAACATCCATCCTCCAATTATTTTAGCAAGAGCCAAATCTAAAGCAAACATTGTCAAATAAATTATAAAAATCTCTTTGATCTATCAATATATCGCATGCTAGGTGGAAAATGACATGTGGTTTGAGGCCTATTCAGAGTAGTTCCAATGTTGGAAGTACACGAGGGTGCCCAAAACCCAACTAATATTTTTGTACACAAATCTTCATTTATGGATACGATTTGAGATAATGTTTAACATGTTTAGATAGCTTTGTTGCATGATTAAAAAAGGGTGTTACAAAAAAGAAAACTCTAGGAAAAAACCCACCATAGAAAACTACAAGATTAGAAATAAATTAGGTACAAGACTGTATAGAAGGGTCAAGACCATATAGTATGGTCCTAGCATATTAGTATGGTCCTTCCCTAACTCCAAGATAGTTTGTTGTTGCAATCTCATTTTCAAAGCACCTTCAAGTTCAAATCTCTTTGTTTCAACATTCTCAAGTCTAAAACTTCCCATCAGATTTTGTAACAAGATAAGTGCACTCATTTATTTATGTTTACAAGTTCATATCTTGTACTACATACTTTAGAACACTATTTTGATATTGTATGATTATTGTTGGAAGTTAATTAATCAAAATAGCCATTTGTATCTAATCTACATCCATTTAGTGTAAATTTGACCTCACTAAATCAAATTTAGATTAACAAGCCCTATATAGGGCCATATCTAAAACATGTGTAAACGCTTAGGATCATGGAAGAGGAGAAAAGTAGTATTTGTTATGAATATAATTTAAATATCCATCTTTATGGAATATTCCATCTTCCACATGGCTCATCATTATTTGATTAGTAAGAAAATTAGGCTAGGTGTAAATTAACATGCATTGAGGAACTAAATTTCCTTGGTGCATTTACTGAGTGATTTGGATACTAAACATATTCGTAGCGTATCAAAATATGACACTTGTCATATCATTAGAAAAAATGCACCATTTTCCCTCATTGATAACTTTTGACAATACATGAAGTGTATTTCCCAAGTAATTTGGGAGCCTTTTACAAATGCAAGTCCAAGCTCCATGGAAAACTAAAGATAAAGTGTATTATTTTTAATGTATGGTAATTCTCATTAGCAAAAGTGCATTTCATACGTGCTTGAGGAACAAACACAAAGTGCCAAGGACATGAATTTATGCCATGTGAAATGGTTTAAGAAAGATGATGTGAACATTGGAAAATTCTTTATCTCCACAGGGATCCTAAAAGACATATATATGCATGTTTAGTGTATGCGAAATCTTCCTGCAAACCAAAACACATTAATTGAATCCAATGGGAACCAAATTATATTCCAAGTGCATATTTCAATGTGTTTAGGAACCAATTAATAAAGAGAGTAAAATTTAAAGTGGTTCTAAGAACCTTAGGTTGGTAAAATGTGTTTTTGAGAATCAATTTAAGGAAAAGTGCATGTGGAGGTGAGTTTTGGAACTAAAGTGCACCATTTCACAACCTTAGGAACTTGATTAATATGAAGCAAACAATTTAAATACATTGGGAACTAGGATTAATTTATGACACAAAAGTTTAGTGTTTTTAAAAACCGCAATATAAGGGTGGCATTGGAGGAGATTCCAACAACCTATGATGGGTCTACAAGCATATTTGAGACCAAATTACAAAAGTGATTTTTTTAACTAGCTTAGGAGCTAAACATGTCAAGTGTGTTTGAAATAACAAAATGTAACCAATGTAATATCTTGAGAGGTCCATAAAAACAAGTGTTGATATGGATAAAATTCCAAATGCTCACTCTTTTTAAAATGACATGGGAACAAATTGGCTCCATGATTCCTTCCAATGAGAGTTAACATGTTTTCAAGTATAATGATGCCATTGGAAAGGGCCTCTAAGATCAAATTGAGAACGTGGTGACCAAAATGAAAATGCCATAGTTCCACCAAGATGAAAATTTCCCAACCTCATGTCATGAACCCGATTAACAGAGACAATTTTAAAATTAATGACCAGAAATAGAAACAAAATGGTCTTAAGGCCAAAACTAGACTGACAAAGATGATATGGTTAATGTGGGGTGTTTATACTTGAAATCTATTTTCCAAGACATTTTAACACATTTGAGAACAATTTTAATGTTTTAGACAACCCATTTTTTCTGTGATGATAAGACTAGAATTATATTATTGATTAAGGACTTAGACATGAATTCATGATGGAAAATATAGATCAAGATCAAATATTAATTTCTCCACAATTCCCTTAAATGATTTTACACAATTTGAGGTGAATTTTTGTTTACTAGTACCATATTCTTCCATTCCTTGAAAAAAGAGGCTCTTCACATTCTCTACTTATGCTTAGAGAGCATTGCATACTATTTACTTTTTCTTTTCTATACTATGCACAAACATTAGGAATTACGCAATATACAACAATATCCAAAACATATTTAACTAAAATTTTTATCCTCTACACACCCCCAACATTTAACATGATATTTAAGGATGACTATATTATGGAATTCAATTCCCTTCCAAGATTTTAAACATTGTTGATATCCTTTATCAATGTTATTCCTTAGAAGGATTTTCTAATATTCTTAACTAGCACTAGCTTAGATGATCCATTAAGCACATAAGGTAACACCTTCATGGATAATTTCTAAAATTCCAAGCCACCCTAGCTCCTTGGGGAAACGTAAATCCTAAGACATATTGTGAAAAACCTTTCAATTTTGAGTTATAAGCCAAATATGTGTCGGGACGAGGATGGAAAATATATTAACCAATTTTATTAAATGTGAAGTTTAACATTATGAATAAATGTAAATATAATTGTACACAACATAAATAAAAGTAAATAGAACATAAAACACAGTGACACCGTATATAACATGGAAAACCCCTAAATGGGTAAAAACCATAAAGAATAAATCCATTAAGTGAGAAACTTTTACATCCACCAGTCTAAGTAACTCCTTCCTCATTTCTATTCCCTTTTTTACAGGATTTACCTTCATATTCACATTTGAATATTATTATTTGATCTATGATCAATCTTTAATATCTTGAATATATGACCTATGGTCATATTTAAATAACCCGAAGGGTTATGACCTTCTTAAGTGATGGGGCACACCTCGATTTAATTAGTTAGTTAATTAAATTAACCAACCACATAATATAAAGTTTATATTTAAATAATAAGAATATAGATCATTCTATATTATTTAAATATAAACTATATATTATGATACACTTAATATTATAGTTCTAATGCTCCCCTAAATATTAAGTGGGGATCCATATGCCAACATTACCTATTTGTACAATAGGATTTACAAATCCATAAACCCTAAAGGTTTAGGCTAGCATATGTGTTTGGGAGACTAAATCTCACAGTTTCTGGGAATATTATTATACCGCATCTCTAGGATCCTTTTATAACACAAGGATCTACTTTAAAAATAGATGTACATTGACTGTATTTTTGTAAACTATATCAATTTACTTGAAAAACATACCGGTTTACATAGATCATTCAAGATATTTTTTACAATGCTTTTAAACCAAAATAGAAGTATAGAGGAGCCAAAAATCAGCCAATCGTTAGGAGTTGGCATTGCATACACACTCCCCCTCAATGAACACTTTGAAAGTCCAAGCATTACACACACTTGTAGTATTTTACAACATACAATGGATTGTAAACATAACTGCAATTTGATCTTAAGATAAGTAGAACTGGATATCTCTATCACCGTAAAGAACCTTCTCTCGGATAACATGCATATGAACTTCAATATGCTTCATTCTCTGATGTTGAAATGGATTCTTTAACAAGAGTAATATAAATCTGACCACCACATAGAAGAGAAAAACTTCCTTTAATTACCATGTGTATCTCTTCCAACAACCGCTTTAGCCGCATGGATTCTTTCTGCTTCCATTGTACTTATCTGCCTTAGTAGAAGAAATGGAGACTATTGGTTGCTTTTTTGTTCCAAGTAATGGTTCCTACACCAAAAAACTTGAATGCATATCTAGTTTATTTTACATCTAAGACAACATCATCATGGTTAGAGTCACAATATCCATATATACATCATAATAAACATATAAATAAATATTGATTCCACTTTTAAACATATGTAAAATTTAAATATTAGTTGTATGATAAAAATATGCTTAACAACTAACCATGATAGAATATGTTGAAAAATTTCAACATACTATTCTTGAAAAATATATTAGATGCAATCAGTATTATACGTTTCCAATACAAACACAAAGGCGTCCCCAAGTGTCATTTGATATGCATATAATAATATTTTAGTTTCACATACTAAGAAATGTTTTATAAAAACATATATATCTTCATTATCTTATTGTAATCCTTTACAAATGAGATAAGACTTGATAGATAATATATCTAAACATATAAGAATAATCACAATATTCACTAAAAACATAATCCACTAACTGTGGACACTTCCCATGGATTTTGCTTCAAACAATGATCATGTAAGCACTTTTCAATACATTTAAAAAATTTAAGCCTATACATGTCATATATGATCAATTTTTCATGCCAAAAATGAACAACAATTATATTTTTTGAATAAACTATCAAAAAATGAAGCAAATTTTTTAAAAACACATATAATCCATTTTGTGTATTGTTTTCAATTGTAGCTACTTCTAGTTCATTTTTACTAACCCATCTGAGTTAATTATGAAAGAAAAAAAAACTCCTTTTTCAACAATATACAAAATAGAAAATATAATTTTTATTTAGAAGTAATTTATAAATCTATTATATTAGCACTATGATTATTCTCATTATCATCATCATTATCTTAATTTTGATATGATTTATTCCAGTTGTGATTTTTGAAATTTGTCTTGTTTTTAAATTTACAACCCTCTTTCTTATGTCCATATTTCCTATAGTTATGACATTTACCATCAAAACTAACTTTTAAGTTTCTGATTTCTTGTTTTTATAAGGAGTTTTAAAAGTTGATTTTTGGTTTTTGTTAATCCTAGAAGGTTTACCTTTTGATTTCTGAGCAAGAAGTTCCCATGTGGCATTTTCTTTTGAATCAAAATTAGTCATAACCTGCTCTTACTGAACCAGGAGAGCACTAAGGGTTTGTAAATATGGAATGTCTTGTTCTGATTGATATTTAGAATTCAAAATTGAAATGAAATTTCTAAATTTCTCATGAATATTCAACTGAATAATAAAATAAAGTAATTTATCCTGAATCAAATTACTGCCACATCCATCTAACTGTGACTTAATATTTTTGATTTTTGCTAAATAATTTATCACTTTTTCATCTCCCTTCATGGGAGTTGTCATAAGCTCTAAAATCAATTTAATAATTTTTGACAAATGTGTACCTTCGTGCATTGATTCCAATTGAGCCCAAGCCTCACTCGGACTTCTTGATTCTTGATATGAAGCAAAAAATCATCTTGTATGCTTTGCAAAATAATAGACATCACCTCTTGTACTTTATGTTGATAAACAACGATGTTGTCAACAGTTTTTGTCTTTCGGTAGGATCTCTCTCAGTTCCATTCACAACTACCCATAATTTGCGAGCCATGAATTCTACCTTTAATCGAATCTTCCAAATGTTGTAATTATTTCCATTCAACATTTGATATTTATCAATTGAAAATTGATTAGACCCCATTTTGCGTAAAATAGAGATACAAATTAATAAACAAGGATTAAAATAAGAGTTTTATAGAAATTCCCCTTGTTGTATTTTAATCCTTGTAATCGAACATGATCAATTTACGCCAAAAAAGGAGGTCTTGTTAATTGAATAATCTATACACAAATATGCAAGAATGATATCAAAACTTAAATTGAAATGTAAGTGATTTTTTTAGTTTTGTAACAAAATGATGACAAAAAACTTGTCATCGTATCATATCATTTTAAACAAAAATGATACTATATTACTATTTTACAAAAATAATTTTTATAATTTGTTTATATTTTTTAAAACAATAAACAAATAATTTATACATTTAAAAAAAAAAAAGAATATTTATTTACAAAAAATTTGGAGCTCTTGCTCCTTTAGGTAGGATTTTCTATCAACTCGACCGAGTTGGCTAACAGCATGACAAGTTTTTGTTGGTGTGTATTATTTTCCACATCATTAGGTGAGTCATCTCACTTAGGTGAGATCATAGGTCCACGTGTCATTTAGGGGTCATTATGAGATTCTCTTACGTGTCAGTGCATCAATGTGCCATATGCGTCATTGGGAGTTACACTTCTATTCTTGGAATGTAACTCCCCCTCTCTACTCGAGTTGTCATGATTGCAACACTTGGGGTTACTCAACACCTCCTATATGTACACCCCATTTGATCTATGAGATAAAGGAGAGTTTGTGGATTGTAACGAGGTTCTGCCCATTTTTCAAATCTTTGCATGCACATTCGGTTGATGCTCACTCCTCCCGAGATCTCTTCACGCTACCATTCACACGTCCATTGATGTGCACGTCGTCCCTCGTGATCCTTGCTTGCAGGTTTTCGTACCCTTTTACATGGTATTAAAGCCTCTGCGAGAATGTGGCACTTTATAAAGTAGTGCATTTACAAAATTGACAATGCCATCACATAAAGTATAAGAAATCATGCAACTTTAACCAAGGAAGCGCTAAAAAACAAGCTGCGAGTCAAAAATTATGACATTATTATGATTCCCGCAACTTATGGAAAATGCCAATAGGTCCTGTAAACGGATTAAAAAAGTGACCGAAATGGGTGCAAATGGTGTTGTGTGGGTACTCGTTGGAAATGGCATCAAATTTTAAGAAGGGTTTGTTTTGCTTGCGAGGGGGGATTAGCCTCCTGCCAACCCCAGACCTCACCCTCCGTCTTCGACACGCGAATGAAGGACAATATACAAGTAAAAAAGAAGCCCAAAATTATTACAATGCCATAAGTAAATGTTTTTAACCTTAAAACATTAAAAAGGGATTGTTTTAACCACCTAACAATGTCTAAAAGGGAGTGAGCCCACATTATGGAGTCACGCCATATCGGGTAGGGAGACCGAATGAGCTGTCCACGTGTAAGATGGTGGGTGAAACCATTGTTGTGGAGGATCTTTTGTTCCCTTGACATCACTTGGACATCCTTTCTACGGGTGTTCCTCTTTTTCAGTTTGACAGTTCTACGCACGTGGCTTTACCTTCGGTTCCTTGGCACTCACTCGCTATACCTATGTCACACTTTGGTGGACCAGACTCAGAGTTTCTTGCTGCCTTTGGTTTCCTTTGTGGAGTGGGTGGACTTCCAACACTCCATTTTTGTCCTTCCTAAGGGTAGGCACACAGTTCATTACGGGTGGCTCTTCTTCAGTCCAGAGGCTAGAGGATCTCGTCATCGACTTTCTTTTGGGAGACCTCCTAGAGCTGTAGAGTTCAGATCCGTCCATGGAATCTTCTACATTCCTCTCGTCTCCCTCTTCTTCTCTCTTCTTCTTCTTTCTGAGAGATTGCCTCTTTGTACATGGGTACCTTTTTAGGCTCATCTATACCTAGGACCCATCTTTGGCATCTTTCTTAGATTAGAGAGTGTTCTATTCTCTTATGGTGGATGTTTTTCCCACTGGGTTTTCCTTCACTGCTTGGGACTTCTTTTTGTGCGTGGGTACCTCATCAGGCTTTGTGCCGGGACCCATTTCTCATTTCTGACTTGCCACCTCATCCTAAGTTATGATGAAGGGGGGTGTTGGTGTGTATTATTTTCCACATCATTAGGTTAGTCATCTCATTTAGGTGAGATCGTAGGTCCACGTGTCATTTAGTGGTCATTATGAGATTCTCTTACGCGTCAGTGCGTCAGTGCGTTAGTGTGTCGGTGTGTCATTGCATCATATGCTTCATTAGGAGTTACACTTCTATTCTGGGAATGTAACTCCCCCTCTCTACTCGAGTTGTCATGATTGCAGCACAGGGGGTTACTCAACACCTCCTATATGTACACCCCATTTGATCTATGAGATAGAGGAGAGTTTGCGGATTGTAACGAGGTTACGCCCGTTTGTCAAATCTTTGCATGCACATTCGGTTGATGCTCACTCCTCCCGAGATCTCTTCACGTTGTCATTCACACGTCTGTTGACGTGCACGTCGTCCCTCGTGATCCTCGCTTGCATGGGTTTTCATACCCTCTTATAGTTACCCACCGAGTCATAATTACCATATTTCATTGCAAACCAAATTAACCATTTAAGCCACAATAACCAATATCTATGCCAACCAAGCCACTTATAATACCACATCTAAGTCACACGGTGAGACAACACTAGCACCCGTATTTGAGCCACTCATAAGGAACCCGAGCCTGATCGACCAAGTTATGCCCGTAAGGGCCTAAAGAAAAATGGGGTGGTGTGACCATAGTCACACCACCAAACCTGCAAGCTAAGGCTTATAAAGATTTTAAATTTCCCCATTGTTCCAATGTGGGACTATTCCCTGCATAGAGGAGAGGGGGTCGCAGAAGGATAGTGATGAGGGGGTCCGCGAGGGACATGCAGAGAATCGGGGAAGGCTCACTGGGGGTGAGTAGGTGGTGCCATTTGGCACACAACTAGGGGGGGCGGTTTGGAGGGTGTGGTCCTTAATTACTCCCTAAGTTATAAGAAATCCACTAAGTGAGAACTTTTACATCCACCAATCCAATAACTCCCTCCTCACTTCTATTCCTTGTTTTTACTAGGATTTACCTTCATATTCACATTTGAATATTATTATTTGATCTATAATCATTCTTCGATATCCTGAATATATGACCTATGGTCATATTTAAATAACCCGAAGGGTTATGACCTTCTTAAGTGATGGGGCACACCCCGATTTAATTAGTTAGTTAATTAAATTAACCAACCACCTAATATAAAGTTTATATTTAAATAATAAGAATATAGATTATTATATATTATTTAAATATAAACTATATATTATGATACACTTAATATTATAGTTCTAACACTCCCCCTTAATATTAAGTGGGGATCCATATGCCAACATTACCTATTTGTACAACATGATTTATAAATCCATAAACCCTAAAGGTTTAGGCTAGCATATGTATTTGTGAGACTAAATCTCACTTGTTTCTCATGGAAATATTCTTATACCACATCTCTAGGATCCTTTTATAACACAAGGAACTCCTTTACAAATAGATGCACATTGGACTATATTTTCCATAAACTCTATCAATTTACTTGTAAACTCTATCAGTTTACATAGATCATACAAGATATTTTTACAATGATTTTAAACCAGAATAGAAGTATAGAGGAGAAGGAGTCAACAAAAGGTCGATTGTTAGGTGGCAAGGTGGCGGTGCATGCACAATATGGTCTCTCATATGTTAATTAGGTTTTTTCTAGGATGCTTGCAAAGGCACCAAAAATATGAATGGTAAACATGAGTGGTTGAACTAATTTTAGATAAAAAATTAATTTACTTGAAAGAAAGAGGGGCTTATTGATCTATTAAGAAAGATTATTCTCCATGCAATCAACTACAAATCGATAGAGAATGGAAGGTGAATGGGATCCCAAAGAGTTGAAACAATTATCTATATTGGGTCCATTTTCATTTATAGTTATCTAACAAAGGTGGCATGTTTAGGAAATACTTCTTGTAACATTTGGCTTTTCTCCATTATATTCTTGAGCCCAAAACATGGCTATAATTATTAAGACATCATATATAATTTTTGATATTTTTTCTTTGATAAGAGTGAGAAAAAAATCGTCAAAAAATAACCATTGAAAATTTGTGTAAGTTATGATGTAGGTAAGGATATGAATTTGAAAAGCCCTTGAATTTTATCATTCACTAGTAAATAGCCAAATTCCTTGAAACACCAAGAAATAACAATGTGGGAGCTAAAGGAAAACATTAATAAAATGAAAAATATAAATAAAATTTCTCTAAATTGAATCCATTGATTGTGAGGTAATATGAGACATCTAAAAAGGTAATTTGAATAAACTATATGAAAAAGGGAAAATTTGAAGGATTTTAGCATAGCCAAGATGAATGGTTGTTTAATCTTGTCGCAAGCCTTATTAAAATCAATCTTGTTGATTATACTTATTGATTAGAGTGGTGAGCCCAATACATGCCTTCACGGATACCGATAGTGTTGTCGAGGATGTATGTGCTTTTAATTAATCTAATTTACTTTGGATTACAACTTAAGGGCATTATATGGAGAATACATAGAACAAGGGATTTGGTTATTAAAATTTTAAGGAAAAATGAAAAGAGAGATATTATACCATATTTTAATAATCCCTAGGTCTCCCATGTTTAGGATGAACTTAATATTCCCCTTGTTAATAATCTAGCTAAAGGATTGAGTTATGAAGGATTCAAGATACACTTGGTAGATATATTCTCTTGTTATATCCCATATGACATTATAAAATTTTCATGGTAGGATATCAAAACCATATTAAGATTTGGAATTGGCCATCTATGTGATCCCATCGTATAATTTATCAATGGTCATGATTGTATCAAAATAAAGTTGATTTGATTGGGATAATTTACAAGGAAACACCAAAAACATTGAAGAAGGGCCTATTACCACTCATGGGAAGGATCCAAATCTTTGGAAACTTGTTGATAATGGTATAAATAATATTAATCCATGTCAAGAACCTTCATGGGCTAATGGTTTTCTTCTTGAATGTCTTTTATCTATTGGGAAGAGTATTTTCTTTAAACATATGGAAAAATTTCTTAGATATTTTTCACCAACTATTGACAAGTGTAATTCGGCCTTTATTTTCACCCCATGTGCAATGTGTACTTATACAATTTGGAGGTGTTATTAGAGGGATTCCATTTTTAATTGAAAAGGCTCGTGAAAATTTGTTTTGTGTAAGGTGTGTCAGACATCTAAGAGTCAACACGTGACTCTAAGATGTACTCGACCTCTCGAGGTTGTGTCGGGACAACCAATATGATATGTGAAGATGGATATGGAATGGATAAATAGGGAAAATAGTTGAAATATGTGAAAATAGGTAGAAATGGCTAAAAGGTAGATCAAGGAAAACAAATGTCTACTACAAGCACTATAGAAATGTGCTCATCTAAGGAAATGAAATCTTATCTAACAATTGCGGGTGAAATGGAAAGGTCAAGGAGGATAGCCACATGAAGGTTTCTTTCATTATCAGAGTCACCAAATATACCTCAAATGAGTTGTGGAATCCGGGGGAATCATCTTGTGTCTGCTTTGTAAAAATATCCAGACAAGGTCATGGAAGTGTTAAAAGAGACGTATGGGAGGGATGAACCTATAGATCACGAATCTAATCTCGAGTTAGGCTGATTGTTCTAGAACACATAAGTGTTATCCACTTCAATGTTCAAATCCATCAACTATGAGATAATATTGGGTGGAATTGGGGTGGTCTATAAAATGAGGTGTCTAAGGCCCTGATCAATATCTGTCAATTGTGTAGTTATGTTTCTTTGTGGCACTCTTGAGTCGCACACTAAATCTCTAGGATGCCTAGGGCCTTGGATGGTCATGTGGATGTGAAAAAAACTAATATAGTAAAATACACAAACACAAAAAGAATACGCAAGAGGCAAGGCCAATATTTTAGGCAACCTAAACCAACTAGGGAAATGTAAAAAGTTGTGTTAATTTATGTCTAATTAACTCTATGTTCCTAAATTAACAAATAAAAGAAAGCATATTTAAATTAAATCAATTTTATTACTCTCCTTGAATCTAATTAAATCTACATGCAACTAATTAATCTAACAAATGAAAGCTAATTAATTAAACAAAGAAAGTAAAACTAATCTATTTGTTTTTGTGCTTTTGCTCGATTTTAAACAAAATGGAATAACAAAATTAAAAGAACTAACTAATTTAATCTAATGTTTTTGGAATTTTGTGTTTACTAGAAAATAAACAAAATGTGCCTAGACAATACTACTTCCTTTAATTAAATGAAATCAATCCTCCTCTAAAAAAATTAAACTAAATAGTGAAATAGTCAAATATGGCTATTTCCCCGTTATCAGAGGATTTAATCTAATCTAATAAAATAATGTAACACCTTGTCAAACTGTTATATTCCTCTTTTGCATTGCAAGCGTTGACATGTGATTTTCAGGACAAATGTGTGTTCCGTTGGTTGTTGAAAAATCATGCTTGCCATGGATAAATCATTTCTGCTCTTTGATTGTAGGGCTGATATGTTGTTGCTTGCAATAATCTATTTTCACTTCTTATGAGTAAGTTGTAATCTGGTTTGAATGGTTGCAAACTTATCCCTTACTATTGGACTCATCCTTGGATCAATTCCATTGATCCAAGGTATGTTTTAAATCTTCTTATCTAAACTGAATGAAAAACTGACATTCATTGATTAAGAGACTTAATAGATTGAACTTGTGTTTGTTGCAAATTCTTTATTATCTTGGAAGACCATGCCTACATTCTATTGTGTGTTGTGCTCAGCTCTTCTTGATTGACCTTTGCAGGTGCTTAATGGCATTAAGGGAAATAGAAACATGCTTCAGGATTCTTGAGAAAGAGAGAATATAAATGTGTCCTATATCTAATAAGGTCTATCCTAATGGGATTCAAGACTCAGGTAAAATTGCCTAACTCTTTCTACGCCACTCTATGTGGGATGACATCCTAACCTAAGTTGTTAATACTAAGTTAGTATGAAGGGAAATAACCTAAGGGATGCTAAGTTATTTCTAACCTATTGCCTAATACTATTTGGTTAAGCTATGTCCTAACCTAAGGTGGCAATCTATTTGTTTGAAGGTTATATCCTAAGGTTATACTTTTAAATTAACCTAAGATCTAACCTAAGCAAATTGTATCTATCCTAAACTAATGGGGTATGAAAGGGAACCTATGGGTCGATTGGTAAGTGGGAGCTAAGCGGCGGTTCCTAAGCTATTAATGAGATGTGATTTTGATTTAATAGGGTAGAGTACTGCCAGACTTGGTAATTGCATGAAAATTTAGTGGAACCTACGTGGAGGCATCACTAAGTTTGGAAATGCATGTTGAAGTTCAATTTGGTCTTGCCAACTTTGGATGGTGGTGGCAAGGAGAGATATGTGGGAATATGTAATTTAATGTCATTAATTCGCCTCGTTTTGGTGAGAAAACCGTCTTAGAAGGCATGCTGGTGGATTTGTTGGGGGTTTGGTTTTGTATGATTCATGATTTTTTCTCTGCATGGAGCTATCTGGTTCTTGAACCAACAGTTTGATCTTCACTTTGTGGCTATTTTTGATTTCTCTTATCTATTTTTGATTCGAGGAAAGTATATGAGGCATTGTGGAAAAATATTATGGTTGGTTGATCTTGCTTGGAGAAGAAGAGGTGTTGGAAACTTGGTTGGAAGTCTTCTTTGAATCGCAGAGGCACTATCAGGCATGATAGGATCTACCCATTAAGATTTCTTGCTCTTCTCTAAATGTTTTCATAAAAACAACTCTACTCTTTGTGGGTAAATAGTTTTCTGTTTTCTCTGGTTAATTGCTTGCTTGATAGAAGAAATCTGTGGTTTATGGATTCATATTTCTTGCATGAGAAGGTTGTACTTGTGTGTGTGTTCTCTCTAAATTATTTAAATGTGATAATACATTTTGAGCTACGAGACCCTTCTGTTTGGTTTTAGTTCAGATTTTTTTGGGTGTATACTCGAAAGTGGATTTGGGTATATGAGATTTGTTGGAACTTTTAACAAGAAGTCTCTCTTTGTGAATGGGAAGTGTATTGTTATGTTTATTTATGCTTTTTGAGTTGGTTTTGTTGCATTGGTTACTCTATTTTACGTTTCGTTCCCATCTTTGGGTATCTTGCATTACTCTTTTTGTTGTCTTGATTGTTTATATGATCGTCAAAAACTTCTTGAGTTGTGTTGTGAAAGGAGTTTTATAATCTTCTTTCAATCTGTATTTTATCTTATATACAGTTTGGACTGGAACTCGTGTTTTGTTGATAAAAGAGAAGTGTGGTTTTGAGTTGTTGTAAGTCATACTTTGGCTTGTTTAAACAACGAAGGGGGAATACCCTTTTCTTATTTGAGTTTCTCTACCTTGAACTTTGATTTTATTAAGAGTTGTATAGTCGTATTGTTTGGTTCTGAGAGGCAATACGAGTTATTAAGGGATAATAGTCTTGTTTGACTGTAGCTCGAGTTTGAGTTCTTGTATTCGAGTTGTTAAGGATGAGAACTTTGTTTGACTGTAGCTATGTATTGAGTCTTGTATTCATACTAAACTTGAATGGAACTATTTGATACATTGAACTTGGTTTGGGGTTCTTTCCTTTCGATCTTTCTTTTCAAATGTGGAAAGTTTAGATTGTTTTGGTGGAACTCGGCTGATCGTGTTTCTTTGTAGATCGAATTTATTTTGTCGATATGGAAACTATCTTGTTAGTCTGATAGAGTTTCTTGGAATCATTTTTCTGTCCATTATGATATTGAAGATAGTATTGTTAAATTACTCTCTAAAACTAGAAATCAACTTTTCTCTATCTGCATGTCATGAGGGAATTACCTTCTCAGGTCTGTTTGGTTTATTCGAGTTATTCTCGAAACATTTCGATGTTAGACTTACTTCTTTTTAAGTTTGTCTTTCTAGTTTTATTAGGAAACCAAATCAACTCTGTTTGAGCCTACTTGGTTTCGTAATTGATGTGTTGATCTGATTGTCTTGTCGACTCAAGGTGGTTTTTAGTTAAGTCTGACCTGTTGAATGTGGATGGTAATTGTTCTGCTTTGACTATTGCATATGGCTGAGGCATACATCTTTTGGAAGTTGTATTTGTTATTACTCTCTATGTACTTAATAGATAGTATGATCCTTTCTCGATTGGATAAGGGTAAAAGATAACCCTGTATGAGTCATATCTTGCATAATGGAATGTAGGAGTTTGATCAATTACTAATATCTGAATGAATGTTGAAAACTCATAATGGTTGAAAGTGAGTTTATAACTGTTTGTTCCTCTTCCTTCTTGGATTAGATTGGAATTCTTGTTAAGGAATGATTATCTCTTAAAGAAATGATGAATCTGTTTCTTTATTTCATATGTATGAACAATATATGTATGAATTCGGTTCACTCTGAACCTGACTGCTATTTCATAATGAATGTTGAATTCGAGAATAGTTGTATTGAATCTTCTTTTTATTATTTAAGTTGTTTAAATTGAGGATGTTGATCCTTCCTTTCTGAGGATAAAAAGAAGGATTCGAGTTAAATTGGATGAAAAGGAAATGGAAATTATGTACTTTCAATTTGTTCTCCTTTATCTTTTTATGAACCTGTATAGGTTTGATTGAATCAAATACTTTACTTATTGTAAGTAATTGACTAGTATTTGATATTGTTTACTTTTATACTTGATGTATACCTATGGAAATTTGGGAATGTCTCAATTTGGTAAATGAAACATTGATGACTTGGTATACATTCTTGAATTGTTAAGAGGCCTAATATAGAACCTAGGTTATTTTACTTAACCTAGAATTAGGCTGCCTTTTATGATTTGTGAATCTTTTGTTTATTTAAGATGTAGGATGATTCATCTTAAAAGGATTACATTGTTGTAATTAACTTGAATTTACATATTTTCTATAAACTTGGAAAGAATGATAAGGAAGTCTTTGATTTTGAAAGAAACTCTTGTTGATAGAAAGATCAATTTTGTATTTCAAATTCTGTAAGAATTATGAGATAGTTAAATGCCAAGGGCTGCTAATTAATGTAAATAAGTATCTATTGGGACAATACTTATATGATATAATGTAGTAGTTGTTGATTATATAATGGTCTCTCATAAAGTGATTACAAATTTATATTTGTGCTTCTTTTTGGGATGTTATTACTTATGCTTATTTTAAATGATTGCATTAATTGCTTCATTAAAGCATAGTTGTTTTAATGAAACAATTAGTTAAGTGCACTTCATTTTAATGCTTAGTGCTTATCATGCTCAGTTCAATGAACTGACTGTGCTAGCAATTTTTGCAGATGGACTTCGTAAGTGATAAAATAAGTCAGTAAATTTTATGATGTTTTGGCTGATTTAAGTTTGACTCTTTGTAAAGAATTCTGATTCATTCTTGAGTTGTATTGAAAAAGAAAAGTTGTATTCTTTTTAGAATGAAGGTTATTTGTTATACAGTATGCTTGAAATGCATAGTCTTGTAAATGTATAAGTTTATAATGATGAATTGAAAGTTGGAGATTTACTGTATTGGTTGTGCAAATTATCTTGTATTTTATGAAGGAGATGGAAATCTCATCTTGATGATATTCTTCATATTTGTTATATTCTTATTTCGTATAAACTTGATAAGTTGGATAAAGGGAATTAGTTCAATTTCCCTTATTAAGATGCAACTTGTTAAGTTGTATAAGATAATTTTTTTTATCTAAACAATTCTAACATAGTAATGGAATGTGTAATGAATATGCAGTAAAACTATAGAAATTGTGAAAGATAAGAAGGGTATGACAAACCCTAACACTTAATCATGTAGAGGAAGACTCTTCCTCGCTCAAAGGAATGTAATCTAAAGAATGGTGATATGATCGTTAATCATTAGAATTCATTTCCTATGAAGTCTACTATAGTTGAACCTATTTGGTTGTTACACCTTCTTTGAATGGTTAAGTTACATTATAATGGAACTTATGATGTGTTGTCTTGTTTTTGGATAACTATTTGTTAAGCCAAGTAAAAGCGAACATAAAAAGCAATCATAAGTTAAGGAAGTTATTTAATGATTAATTGAATCAAATATAGAAAAGAACTTAAGGAGTGTTGGATTAGGGTTAAGCAGGGTTGTTATAATCTGTTTAATAATCCAAATTAATAATGTATTAATAACATCCTAGGGGTATGCACATCTTAGTGAGGTAGTTTCTGTAGGATGTTGGCACATGCCAATTGTAGGACTATACCTTCGAGAAGACTAGGGTCTTCTCGAGGATACAATGTTACAGTTGACATGTGGCAAGACCCTTCTACATTGATCATCTAGATCTACACACATAAGGACTTTAACCTAGTTTCTCTCTAGATCAAGTTAGTAGCATGTTTTGGATTGGGAGTAGACTTCCATAACTCAGGGTACCTTGGCACATTCGGTTGAATTAGGTCGATTGAGTATGCCCATTTACCCTCAGTCATCATGGGCATCTTCCTAAACAAATTATGTTGTTAACCTGAGTTAGGGACAAACCTTGGGCAAGTGGACTAACAAAAGTCAGTAAAGACCATTCTAGATAACAGATGAGTGAGGTGAAGGACGTATTTTGGAATGACGAGTATGATGTCTAGGAATAGTGACATGAATAATATGTTGAAAATATTTTGCGAAAGTATCGTAAGCTACTCTTGGTTGCGTTGTCCTATGTCACCGAGTTTAAAGCAACGGGATGTCAGATGAATATTGGTAACAAATATTTAGACAGGTTCTTTAAACAGATCACTCAGTACCCGGTTTAGGGTAGGAAAACCAAGTATACGTAGTATACATAAAGTATTCTATACTAAAGTCAAACATGAGAGATCGGTTGGTAACCGAGTCAAGGAATGAGAGATCGGTAGCATACCAAGTCATTACAGCTGCATATGGTTATCTGTTATGAGATTGATTGGCATGGAATGTGTGTTCTAAATGAGCCTTATTTAGAAGAGAGAATATTCTGTTTCAAAAAAATTTCCCTTGTTTCTAAAGTCTTAAAATGGGAATGTTACATCCTTTAATTAAATGAAATCAATTCTACTCTAAAAAATTAAACTAAATAGTGAAATAGTCGGATATGGCTATTTCCTTGTTGTAGAGGATTTAATCTAATCTAATAAAATAAAGTTTTTCCTAATTTGTAGTTGTGGATATTACTTCTTCTAGCTCTACCTCAAAATCACGGGAAGAATGAAAAGTTTTTCAAAAACAATTCTTCCCTAAAGCTTCCCCAATAAAAAAGATTTTTAATGAAGAAATAGAAACACTAAGCACATAGATATAGAAGCTTCTAAAGCTAACTTCCCATGTAAATCCATAGGGATAGGAAAAGAAGCAACTTTTAATAGAATATTTTCTCATGTGCAAACTAAATCTGAAATATGAATGCAATGAACTTTCTAAACAATTTAACAATGAAGAAATGAAAATAGACGCTGGTAACAACCTCATTTGAATTCTTCCAAGGAAAATCCATAAGGATGTGTTGGGAGGAAATCATCAATGAAAGATTTAAAAATGAAATCTATTGTAACTACTTGTAATTGTACCTTTCTAAACAAATGTATTCTAATAGATTGTAACTTTAAATCTATCTGAATAAACAATAGAAACCTCTAGGAATTTAATGACACCCCTAACCGGAAATGTTGTATAGAGAAAAATCCAATGCTAGAAATGATTTTTGATATCCCCTCAACTTCTTTTCCAATGAGTATCCAAATGTGTCTAGGGAGCAGTGTTGGAAAGTGTGCATAAAGAATGGGAGAGTGTTGGAGCTGGTTGGTTTGCAAGTAGTTTGGTAACAATGTGAGCAAGAGAGAAATAAGGAAAATGAACTAGTTTTCTTGCGTACTTCTTAGAAGGATTCCAACAACATAACAATGAAATTCCAAATCAAGAAAATCCAACCAATGCTTCGGGAAGAAGCTTGGTTCTTATAGAAATTTGGTAGGGAAGTGGTCCAGCCCACTTGGCAGCCAAGAAATTCCATATCATTCAAATAAGGGGCAGTTAACTTACTAATAATCATAAGTATGTAAGAAGAGGTTTGTACACATCTAACAAGCTCAAGAACAACCAATTTGGTCAAGAAACATGCACAAAAGATGAGTTTGAAGAAGGTGACACATTTAAAACATGTTGGAAAAGGCTCGGTCAAATGTGCACGGAACTACAGTCTATGTAAACCATTGGTTACATAACCATTGGGGTGGCTACATAACCGCTGTCATATAACGCCAACATGGTTTCATAACTAAAGGGCAGAAAGCTAAGGAAAGATGCAAATTAACTAAGGAAAATTGGGAAAAATATAGGAAAAGATAAGTAAAGCATAATGAGCTACAAGAACATGTTGTAAGCTAGGAAATTAGACTTGGACATCATTGGAATTTATAGTTTTCATCATTAGCGATTTAAACTATTTCAAAAATGTTGTACCATGTAAAATCGAGTGTGTACAATGTCCAACAAGTGGCTTAGCTCCAAAGTGGTGGAAAATTAATATCACTAATAAGTGAGAGAAATTTTCATACCAAAATTATGAATGAACATTGAAAGTTAAGTAACAGAAATTATCTACCTTCCAATCAAATTATAGTGTCTTATTAGTTGTAACTCTAACCTTTGAACCTGCTTGATATGATCCTCAACAAATTTCATCCCATTTTATATTAATGTAGTGTTGAGGAAAAAGTATATTTTATAGATTTTGGGGAATATGAAAATCCATTCAATATGGATGCATATTGGTAGGTGATTGAAGAAAATAAAATCAATCATATCTTGAAGCTGGTACAAAAAAACAACAATAAAAGGAGAAGTATGGATGAGTGGATATTATGTCCTAATATAGCCACATAAATAACCTTTATAGGCCCTAACATATATTTGACCAAGTGTGGAAAACAATAGAGCCATCATGACGTGAACTATAGAGGTTATAAATTCCAAATTTATTTCACATGTACATCCACACTTCTCACTTGCCATCTATCCATCTCATAAGGAGGTGAACAAGTTTTTCAAATGAAAGATCCACCATATAAAATTCACCACACATCACCCAATGTGCCTCTAGCATTTATTTTTTAACCAATGCTAAATAGTCTCACTTGTAGTGGTTTTGTTAGATGCATAAACATTAATGATCTTAAAAGAGTGGGTTTCAATATTGAAAAGTACATAGTAGACATGATTATTTGGGCCATATCTATGACCAACATAATGAGAATTCCATTTTGGAGAAATAAATGTAGTAATTCGTTCATGTCTTGGCTCATAAATACTAGTTAGGGATAAACTATAACCCTTATAAATTTAGTGGTAATCGTAAAGAAATCCCTTCCACGTTGAATTCTTATGGAAAATAAACGTTGATATCTAGAAAGTATTTCCAAAAATATTTTAATATATTTGTAAGGAGGGTCTTTGTGACCTCACACATTCCATGAGAAGATATTCATGGATCACATGTATTAAGGTACATGTACTTAGAGACTACAACATTAAGGGATTCATAGTTATTCATGAAAAAATGATGTCAATTAGTTTGTAGAAAATCATTAAGTTTACAAGGCCACCTTTGAGATTTAGGAAAAATTTCCCCATCCTCAAGTTGATGAGGAGGAAATAAAGAATGTTGTAAGGAAGAATTGCACACAAAAATAATTGAAAGGATTGATTGTGAAGGTTGATATTTAAATTAATTAGTAGTTTGAGGTATCAAAAATAAGAAGAGGCTAGAGGTCTACTATAAAATTAAATATTTTTTGACATATTTTGACATGGTCCCTAAAACTTGATTTTGATCCTGTAAGGGAATTGAAATTTCTATTGACTTGAAGTACCAAGTATGATTGTAATAGAGATAGGGGTTTCCTTTTTGCAATGGATGCACCCATAAGTGGTTCAAAAGCCATGTTTTTGTGACCACCTACATTAGTCCAACCATATTTGATAATAACCAATGGATCATTTTTCATTTGTTTTAAAACAACTTTATTGTAAGTAACCAACATAGGATAATCAAGATTTTATGTTTAGAGGATTGGTACTAAAAAATATTATTAGGAAGATTAATGCACAACACCCTTTGTGTTAAAGTTTCATAAGTGGTCCATCTTAACACAAATGTACACTTTGAGGCCAAGATGGATAAAACTTTTGTGTTTCCTTGAAAATAACATGGTCAATTGGAAACAATCTTATTAAGAAAGTGCAAACATAGCATGGGAAGACCAATTTTTTTTTTGGAAACATAATGGATTGAGAGGAGGGGGTGAATCAATACTATAAATATTTCAATTCATTTACTATATCATACATTTATCATTTCATTCCTTCATTCAACATCCATAACCATGTGCGTATATTAAGTGTGTATTAAGCATTCACTACAACATGAAATAAAAAAAAGACACATGAACACCACATATAAGATGGAAACCCTCAAGGGGAATAAAAACCACTGAAATTTTATTGATATTACTCACAACTAAAAATTTAGTGAAGCACAAACTTCACAAGGAGCACCAACCCCTAGTTTAGTAGAACACCAACCCTACAAGGGGTACCAACCCACAATTTAGTGAAGAACCAAATACAAAAGGAGGATACAATCCCCTAAGATGAATAATAAAAACTAAACTTCCTGATGATGATGATATTTGAATTTTTTTTTTTTTGCCACAACTAATGGAGATCACTAATTCAGCTCACACAATCACAATCAAACCCTCATTCCTTTAGCTCCCTCTATCTTCTTCTTCTTTGACTTATCTTGGATATAAAACCTTGAACTCAAGCTATTAATCAGTGTTCAACCTATCACACACATAATCAAATTTAAAATCATGCATTATAATCTCCTTCACATCCTTAGGCAGGTCACACTTTTCCCTCTCACAAGACTAGCACACAAATGGACTCAAAACTTCACTTTTATATGCTTATAATATCATAAAACCAAAAGAGGTAGGTCCTTTATGAATAAATATACCAATTAAACATAATAAAATTTAAATAAATTCATTATTATGGTCACATATGACCCATATAGATCGTCCACGCCAAAAACCACTCATCTTGCACTAAACAAGCTCAAAACCCCATCTCTAGGATGAGCTAAAACCATAAACCACAAAACCATGCTTAAAAATCTCCTAATTAATAAAACATGTGTAATTTTACATATAATAACCATTGATGGTCTCAAATTTTCTTGGACCAATCAAATAATTCATAACATAAGCCAAAAGGCTGATATCCTTCACTAAACATCTGTTTTAAGCACCTGTCTTCACCTTTGAGCATCATGCACACTAAAAAAATAAACTATGACATATAACCACTATATATAATCCTCAGGAACTTTAAATCACATCCATTCATGTTATATCTCTTTAAACATCCATGTGTTCAATCCATAACAACTTTACTCTTCACCAAAACATGTTGCCTAGAAACTAGTTTTACAAAATCAACTAGTTTGCACCCTTTCTACCACTTTCAAGACATCCAAAGGCCTTAAATAGGAACAAAATTCATCCCTCTTACCTCTCCAACTGATATCAAGAATCAAATAGTCCATTTCATTCCTCAACCAACTAAATCTTTCAACATGAGTAATCATGTCCTGAAATCCAACAAACCTTCTTATCTATAAAATGACCTAAAAGATACATCAAATAAAATAACCAAGAAAAAAACATATATCACTATATCTCTCTCTAAATCCTCTCTCCATAACACATTATAACTCCTTCCAACTCCAAGTGGAAGGCCTTCAACCAAGCCAATCTTTGCAAACTGCTTCTTAAGCCTTCTAGGACTCAAGAACTGACTATAAGCTCAACTTGCTCCATTACCTCAAAAAAAAATTTGACACTTAAAATAATAATTTACAACCATTACAAATGATGTCTAAGCACTCAAAAATCTTCACTAAGAAATAACAACTCAGAATCACCACTTTACATCTTGAAGCCACTTGACACCTTGCTAGAACAAGCATCCTCCACATTTGACCCTCAAAGATAAGATCATAACTTCTACATACCATATAATTTTTTTTTATATACCAATGGAAATATCTCTGAACCATGATCACACCACAACTTTAATGGATTCCCAAATCCTCTTGTAACTCTTGCAATTCCACTTTTTGTGCAGACTGCTCCAAAGTGCCCCAAAAAAATAGTCTTGAAAAATAGGGCACACTTTTTAATTTTTCAACTCAACCATGATCTGAAACTATCATGGAAATGTATAAAAAATAAGGGTATAAAAAATGTCAATTTATTTCATACCTTCTTTGGGAAACTTTTCCTCAAACTAGAATTCTTCAAAGACAAGCCATTTTAGGTGGGGCCCACATAAAATAACATGCTCTAATATACTTTTCTAGAAATTTGAAAGAATCCTCTATAATATCCAATCATCAAATTTGTAAAAATAATAAAAACCGGGATGGTATACTCAATCTTCTCCAAGTCGCTCTTAGCTAGTGTTTAGTTAGGGTTTCAAACCAACTTATCTTGTTAACGATCATTTATAAAAATGTGAGAATTAAACCACTTCATTATTTTTTTAAAACATTCATAAATCACCTAAGAAGACATTCCAAATATATCATGTCCCCATGAAAATAAAACAACTCACAACGAGCATTAGAAGGTCCACTTTCTCTCTAAAAACACATTGTAACTTACCCGGTTTTGCCAAAACTTGCATATATTGCAATTCCCATTTCATAATGACTTGAAAATTGTCATGAAGCATCATGAGAATATATTATAACTTTCCATACTAACCATATATATCAAATATTCTTGAAACTCTCCATGCTTTAAGATTTACCTTTTCCTAACTCGCATGTTTCTCACACTTTCTACCCAATGACCTCATAAATGCATTGTATCACTTAATACTGACCTAAAATTCACCACACACCTTATGTAAACTGAAAAAATGTTTCTACCATGCTAGGATAGGACTTATTAGGTCCAAATTTTATACCTCCATACCATTTTGCATGCTCCAAGGCTAGGAATAGGCCTGGAATGACCTGACTCAACACATACAACCCATGAAATGAAATTGATAAACTCATGCAGAATCATGTACTCGTAAAAAAACCTCATGGAATTTAAATGACTAGATGAAAACCTTTAACCAACTCAAGAGAGCTCATACCATGAATAGGCCTACTCAACCAAACACTAGGACAAGATAGAAGACACAAAATCTTGACACTACCAATAAACCTTCATGCTTGAAAAATTATTAACACCTCATGGAGACTCATATGACCTCATGAAACCATTTTCCATAAATGAAATTGACATAAATGAAAACACAAACACATAATTGCCAACAATTTCCCCCTTTGTCATTGATGACAACCACCTTCAGAAACATTGATGGCAACCAACAAGACCAACACACCTACTTGACTTATTTCCATGTTTTTATGCTTCGCTCCCTTTTGAAATATATGAAAAAGGATAAAATGATAATATTACATGGAAAATGACAAGACACAATGACAACAATGCAAAACACAACTTACTTGACTCACAAAGCTCCCAATGGGACTATACTCTCCCTCTTTTTGAATCCTTCAACAACATATAAAGATCCATGGACCTGATATGAGCCTTAAATTATCCCCCCGAGCTGATACTCTCCATTATTTCCTTCATCTTATCAAAAACATCATTCGCTAGGTCTATTTATGCACAAAAACAAAAAAAATCGCCTCTAACTCCTTTAGGACCATTGGACCTAAAGTACATCTTTAGTGTATCTCGAGACAAACTTCTTCCATCCATGAAAATCCATACAAAACATAAAAGCATACCTTATAGATCCCCCGGGCTTGTACAACCTTCTCTAATGAAAAATACAAAATGTAATAACATACCTTGATTTATCTGCCTTGTAGATACTCAAGTAATTTATCAAAGTCCTTGAAGCATTATTTCAGTGATTTCAACCTAAATTTTATGGAAATACCACTTTATAGCATACAACGAGAACCTCGCCTATAATACCTCCTTTATTCAATCAAACTTGTAAATAATCATTCATTTTTCCTTTCTCACCCTTTTGATTTATTTGGAACTTCCTCTAGTAATCACCATACCCGATTCAAGTCAAAAATTATCTCCCATGTCTCTAAGAATCTTTTGAGGCCTATAGAAAACTATGTAACACCTTGAAAGTATGTACTACAATCCTAAAGTACAAAATTCTAGATACCCCGCCTTCTTCTCATGAGACTCGCTATTTTTCCTAGAATAGCTTTCACTTTTAATCCAAACATCACAATAAGTACATGTATTGACGTATTATATCGCTATTTTAGGAACAACTTTTTAGTCTTAGTTAATCATACTTAGTATTGACTCCCTAATTATCTGTTGACCTTGTTTTATGTAGACTTAGGACTTTTCTCACATTTTCAAGGATGTTTAAGACTTTTTCAATCAACTATACATCATATATACATGTAACAATCCATTTTCACTTCCATAGTTAGTTTATATTGCTTTGTCTCAGCTTTTGTTTACCTTTACATTATCTAGAATGATAATGCATGCTTCAATTCATCGTCCTTTGTCAAAACCACTGGAATATATCAATATTTAAGCCATTTTTCTTCTCGGACCTTCAAACCCCGATGCATCTTTTTCCATATTCAATCTTAGTTAATGAATTTATCATGCTAAATTTAGTCTTTTTACTCTTCATACTTTTGGATTTATCCGAGAAAAGGATTGAATACACTAAGCATCTTAGCTCTAAAGAAACTTCATATTACATCCTTGCTAACACTAAGACATTTTACAACTTGTCAAAACTCTTTAATTATGTAACCTTGATTGAAAACTATAAAATATTCATATCTTGTCATATTCATTTTACATACTCTCTTGAGCCATACACATGCCTCATACATGATTCTTAATGGAGGAAAACATATCAATACCATTTGAATAGTTAACCTTGCATGGTGCACTTCTGAGACTACTGCAAAACCCTTCACATACCATACTCGATCTTAAAACACCTTATAACATCTTTTATAGTTGTACACAATGAAAACCACTCCTCACCTATATTTAAGATTTCAATGCTAAAAACCTTGACAATATCAATATTATGATTTGAACAACTCGGTCTAAGAACAAAGATATTTTCTTTGAACTTGAGTGAACAACCACCTATGTTCTTGAGTCAACTCTTTAAATGGCTTCCCTTATATTGGTATCCATCATATAATCTATACATAGCTATGAAAGTTACATTTTAGGATTTTGAAACACACTTTGCTCTACAACAATCATTTGTCATCTTTGTAACTTATTATGGAGCCTAACTATCCTTCATGAATTTAAACTTGTTATACATCCTTGACCTTGGATTTTAAGCACCTTACCCTATCACAGAACATAGAGCACATTATTTAATACATCATGAAGACATATTTAGGAAGATTTAGCATAACCTGATCAATACTTGACTTGGATGATTTACTATGTTCTTTCGAGGATCTTCATGAAACCTAAACCTCTATTTTATGAACCAAAAACTCATCTCCAAAGCATTGTAGAATTTTTTTATGCCTCTTATATTGATCATTATACCTTGTAATCTTAAATAATGTGTATGAGAGAAAGTTATTACCAACCTTTCCTATTATACACACTCAAAACACCTATACCTCTGCCTCTTGTTCAAACATTTGAGGACACACAATCTCTCTAACATGCACTAAATCCTAAAATTCAAGCTTTCACATTACTCAATTGGTATATAGTAACTTAGATTAGCAACTTGGTGTACTATTCAACTTTAGGTCTCCTTGATACACCTTTGAATAAAATTCCTTTTGAATCCATTAAGACAACATAGATCTTGACACTATTTCATACTTTTTTTCCTCTGACTTAGACCACTTAACATACTGATGCAAACCTATCATGGTACTTACATTACTAAGAAAATTTAAGTTGGAGCTTAGACACAAAACATAGACCCATTTGAATAGGATTTGATACACACACAGAACTTAACTCAATACGTTTCTCATGAAAGGTGACTATTAGAGCCAAATACACATTTGATACACTTGAATCTACTCCTAACAACCAATAAATTCACATAACGAGTAAACACAATTCAAACCTTGAAACATATTGCATTTCAATGATAGAGACACCTCAGATCCAAACACGAGACCATTTCAATATTTTAGGTCCAACACTACATCATCGAGAACATATTTTGAAACCCTGAATAGACTAAGAGAACATTCATATCTCCTTTACTTGATTTTTCACATTCTTGGAAAAGCACATGATCATTGAGACCTCATACACATATGACCAAACAAGATACATTTGGACACACCTCTTGACACGTGATAATATATTTCTTGACCCTAAACACTACATTGAATGTTCCAAAGTTTGATACAAACCTTATAAAAATGGAATAAAGTAGGAGAGACACAAACTCCTATTATCAATAAATTTTCAACATCACACTTTGAATTTTTCCTCTCATTGTAATGAAATCAAACCAACACATAGACTTCATGATACCTTTATAGATTTCACCTTAATGGTACATACCTTTAGACTATTCACGAGATACCTTTTCAATTCATTATCTTTCTAACACCATGGATTCAAACTCTTTTGAATGGGATATGATTGATGATCACTTAGTTATGAAAAAGACAAAGATACACTTATATGCTTTTCATGGTTTAAAAACTAGAACTAGCCATTTGACATTGTCACACTAGATCACTTTATTGATCCTTGAAACAAACCTTAGAATCAAATGTATTTCTTAAACTGAACATAAAAATTAGACCTTTTGATGGATGGAAAAAGGCTTTAGACTCGAGACACAAAATCGTTTTTCAATCTAATAGACTTATGGATGACCAATAAAAACATCACAAAACAACATGCAACTTAAACATGTCATGGATGAACATATGACTTAAAACTCGGACACCTTCATGTTGTAAGGACTGAAATGTCATAAATGGGTCAAATGACATACCTTACAAATTTTGAGGTATCCACACCCCTAGAATTTTGAACTTGTCATGCATAGGAGAATGAAAGGTTGTTAGACACATATTCTCTTCTTCACCTCTTGCTACAAAATTCTCATTTCTAATTTCATGGATATGATTCTTATCATCCTTGACCACATTTTTCTCATTCACCTTGACTGGATCTAATTGACTGATTTTTGCACCCATACTTCATTCCTTTTGAGGACCTCAAACTTATTCAGTTTCCTATATGATTCATGAGGGTAAAACTTTGCATCATGACCCTTGAGATGACACTTGTGGAAAATAACCTCTTGTATATCTCTTGACTGATGATTTTTATATTCCATTCCATTCCTCCAAGGGTACACACAACTAAAAAACTTCCTACAATCCCTTTCTCTATGACCAAAACCATTGAAAGCATAATAATAACCATTAAATTTTGCATACCTCATTACATTTGGATGTCTAAAGGGATTAGGAATTGAATATAGGTCTTCCTACCATGAACACCATTATCTTCACTCCCTTTGAAACTAAGACCAACTACTTGATCTACAAGATTAGGCTTTTCATCTTTTTGACCCTTAAGGTTTGTACCTATTCCTTAAGCTTGACAAGATATTCTTAATTGGCCTTGAGTGTAGTTAAAATATATATGATTTCAAACTTCAAACAATTTTTTTCCTTTCGTGGAATGCAAGATATGCTTGTAGATCCATCACTATCTCTTTGAGATCATCTTGACTATGCATACAAACATCACATGGCTTGTTTTTTAACCTTTTCACATTCCTCTTCCTTTGAAATCAAATCTGAAATAATATTATCCAATTGAATATTGATACTTTTGATGGTTTCTTCATCCTTCTTGGCCATGGATCTCAACTCCTAATTCTCTTTCCTAATTTTCTTAGCCATCTTATGCTTCTAGGATCTCCTCCAAGCTATTAAACTTGCTTCACAAGGACCTGCTCTAATACCAATTTTTAGAAGCACAATGGACTGAGAGGGGTGGTGAATCAGTCCTAAAAATATTTCAATTCATTTACCATCTCATACATTCATCATTTCATTCATTCATTCAACATCCATAACCATATGTGCATATTAGGTGTGTATTAAGCATTCACAAGAACATGAAACAAAGAATAAGACACATGAACACCATATATAAGTGGGAAACCCTCAAGGGGAAGAAAATACATTCAAAATTTTCTAATGTTACTCACAATAAATAAATTTAGTAAAATACCAACTTCACAAGGAGCACTAACCTCTAATTTAGGAGAACACCAACCCTACAAGGAGCACGGAACCCTAATTTAGTGAAGCACCAACTCCAAAAGGAGGCTAAAACCCCATAAGATGACTAAGCATGAAATTAGCCACTTGATGATGATGATAGATGATTTATTTTCTACCACAAATGATGGAGATCTCTAATTCAGCTCACACAATCATAATCAAACCCTCACTCATCTAGCTCACTATATCTTCTTATTCTTTGACATGTTTTGGCTCTAAAACCTTGCTCACATGATATTAATTAGTATTACCACACACATCATAATATGAGAAATCATGTATTATAAGCTCCTTCACATTCTCGAGGAAGGTCACACTTTTCCTCTCACAAGACTAACACACGAATGGACTCAAAACTTCAATTTATATGCTTCTAATGTCATAAACCCAAAATAGGTCAATAATTTAGGACTAATTCAACCAATAAAACATAATAAAATTCATATACATTCATTACAAAGGTAACATATGACCCATATAGGTCGTCCATGCCCAAAACCACTCATCTTGCACCAAACAAGCTCAAAACCCCATCACTAGGATGAAATAAAACCAAAAACCACAAAACCATGCTTATTCAAGATCCCAAATTCATAAAACAGGTGTAATATGAAATTTACACACCTTATATGGTCACAAAGTTTCTTGGAATAGTAAAATAATTCATAACATAAGCCAAAAGGCTCATATCCTTCACTAAACAGTTGTTTCCAACACCATGTCTTCACCTTTGGGCATCAAGCACACTCCAAAACAACTCAAATTGTTAATTTAACAACTACATAGATTCCCCAGGTCATGTAAATCACATCCACTCACATTATATCTCTTGAAACATCCATGTGTTCAATCTACAAAAAAATTTCTTCACCAAAATATGCTTCCGAAACCAATTTTGCAAACTTAACTAGTTTTCACCTTTTATGCCACTTTCAAGACCTAAAAATGCCTTAAATAGGGAAAAAAATCATCCCTATTCAATAATTAAATAATATAAAGCATCAAATAATCCATTTCATACCTTAACCAACGCAATCTTTCATCCTAAACAATGTTGTCCTGAAATCCATCAAACCTTCTTCTCTACAAAATAGCATGAAGGAAGCATAAAATCAAATCACCAAGACACAATAATTATATCACTAGAAATAAATTTTAATCCTCTTTCCAGAACAGATTATAACTCCTTTCAAATCCAAGTGGAAGGCATTCAACCAAGCCAATTTTTACAAATTGATTCTTAAGCCTTTTAGAACTCAAGAATCGACTATGAGCTCAAATTGCTCAATCACCTCAAAAACTAATTAAACACTTAACCAAAGCATGGGAAACCCTTATAATTTTTTTTATAAGAACTCAAAAACCTTCACCAAGTAAGAAAATTTCAGAATAATCACTTTACCTCTTGAAGCCACTTGACACCTTGCTAGAATAGGCATTCTCCAGATTTGACCCTTAAAGATCAAGTCATAAATTATACATAGCATATAAAAAATACAAGTTTTATATACCAATAGAAATATATCTGAATCATGATCATAACAAAAATTTAATGGAGTCATAAATCCTCTTGTATCTTCTCGTAATTCCACTTTTTGTGCAGATCGCTCATTGCCCCAAATACTAGTCTTTACAAATAGGGAAAAATTTGTACATTTTCACCTCAACCATGAGCTGAGACTATCATGTACATGTATAAAAACTTAGGGGATAAAAAAATTTTCAATTTATTTCACACCCTCTTTGGGAAACTTTTCCTCAAACTAGACTTCTTCATAAACAAGCCATTTCAAGTGGGGCCCACATACAGTGACATGATATAATATACCTTTCTGGAAATTTTAAAGTTTCCTATACAATATCAAATCATAACATTTGTAAAACCAATACAAATTGGGCTGGTATATTCAATCTTCTCCAAGTTGCTCTTAGCTAGGGTTTAGCTAGGGTTTCAAACCAACTTATCTTGTTAACGATCATTCATAAAAATGTGATGATTAAACCACCTAATTTTTTTTTGATACCTTCATAACTGACCTAAGAACATATTCCAAAGATATAATTCTCCCATGAAAATCATGCAGCTCACAATGATCATCAGAAGGTCTCGTTTTTCTCTAAAAACACATTGTAACTTACCTAGTTTTACCAAAACTTGCATATCTTACAATTCCCATTTCATAATGACCTGGAAATTCTCATGAATAATAATGAAAATATATTATAGCTTTCCATATCCACCATATAGTTCAAATATTCCTGAAACTCTCCAGCCATTAAGACTTACCTTTTAAAAATTGTATGTTTCTCATCATTGTTTGCTTCACAAGAACATCATACATAAATTGCATCACTAAGTAAAGAATTGAAACTAAAAACACACATTATTTACACTTCCATTATTCTTCTACCATGCTCTAATAAGACTTCTTAGGTTCAAATATCATACCTCCATACCATTCTACATGCTTTAGGGCTAGGAATTGGCACAGAAAGACCGACTCAACACAGCACAACCAATGAATTGACCTTGCTGACCTCATACAAACTCATGTACACCTCTAACACATCTCATGGACCATGAATGACCTTATGAAACCCTTTAACCAACTATATAGAGCTCATACCATCACTAGGCCTACTCAACCATGCACTAGGACAACATAGAACACACCAAATCTCGACACTACAAATCGAACTTCATGCTTGATAACCGATTAACACCTCACATGACCTCATGACACCATTTTCCATCAATTTAATTAACATTAAAAATGAAACAAACAAATAATGGCCAATTTTTTTACCCAAAACAAGACCTTTAAGGTAGATGTTTTTGAAACAATGAAGTATTGTGTTCATGTGGATAGTACAAACAAGGAGATCCACACATACCGAGGTAGAAGAATTTTGTAAAATAATAAAGGCATGGGACGGTAAGAAAATTAGAAAATAAATGGTCATATTTTGGACCATGTCTAACTTCATGCCATGTTTAGGTCCAAGTGAATTGCACCTAGTTTTGAGCATAATTTTAGAGGGAATTCTCCCAACAAAATAACCTAATAAGTTAGTTTTTAATCTAGTGATGCACAATATTAAACTCAAGAGAATAAAAACACTATTAGGAGAGGGGTTATTATCTTGCAGAATACCTTTGGCACAAATTTACATGGTTTTTTCCTTGAAGGTGTCATTCTACTCAATTTCATAATCTTTCATAGTTGAAACTATTGGACTTGGATTATGAAAAGCCCTTCAAATAATCCACCCTAAGACGGAGTTTCCTAAATGGGGAAGTAAATTCCATAGAAGATTCATTAAGTAAACTTGTGACATATCACTTGTGTTCATAAGATACTAAATCATACCCATATTTTAAATTTTACTTCTTGATCTTTTAGTATTAATACATCCCATCCCAATACACCATTCTTATTATTAAATACCCCTTAATTTACCAACTATCACATGTACCCATTTTTTCTAACCTTTTTAATACCCTTATTATTTCTACATCTTTTATGTTAAATCCAATATTTAAAATTTACAACAACATTCAATCATGTTGATAGTTAAATCCTTGTTGAAATAGATCTTAAAATATAAAAAATGGTTTGAACATACCTAGTTTTATGTATCTCTTCTTTTCTATTTTATATACAAACTGTGTTTTTTTAGTATTTTTATTTATATCCTTTTCACATACTTTTGTTATGCTACATAATGCATAACAAGTACTACAAAAAAATGTGCCCATGAAGACCTATAGGGATGCCTAAGGAATATCACTTCTCGTAAAAAAACTATGAAAATAATGTGTCCATATACCTTAACCCCAATATTTATCTAGAATCATTTATTTTTAAAACTTTTACACCCCTTAATATAGGGAAATAGATTGGAAAAAATTGATTAATATTAAAAGCTTCAATGTGCATGTATATTGGTTAGTATGTGAATATCTCATATGAATATATAAGACCCAATAATATAATAATATTAACTCATAAACCATTAAAAATAGAAAAACCTTTAAATATATTTAATCTAAAAAAACACTTACATATAAACAATGTCATAGAAGTATTACATATCATATTCCATTTTATTGATTTTAAACTTTTATGTTAAGAAATAAATAATTAAATTAATATGTTAAATAAGTTATGGAGCGAGTTCATTATTCACACAAATAATGTAAAAACATCATGAAAAAGAATCACCTAAAAATTAATTCATAGTTTAAAATTTTCTAGAAATTTGAGAGTTTAATTTTCACTTGCCCTTATTTATTTTAGAAAGTGAACTTTTGAATATTGTTTGTTATTGTAAATTTTGATTTCCCTAGTCGAATCAACAACCTAATTACACAAAAAAGGTGTGTTTATAGGTATAAATCATAAGGGGCTTTGACAACATGTTATAATTTTCACCATTCATATTTGTGTTGTATCAATGACCCTGAAAAAATATGGGTTGTTAATGTCCACTTGGTGATGTCTATGTCTATATCATAAAATTGCGATTCATAGCGGAATAAATGACCATTAAATCCTCATCACATGAATATCAATAGTGGTGGAGTATCACCTGACCATGTGAACTCGAAAATGTAGAGACCGAGGTATTTGAAGAGCATCATAATTATTCACTAATTGGTTAAGAAATAATGTGATGTCATGGAGAGGATGGATTTCTAGATAGCGATCAGTGGGCTCTCTAGAAGCATGTAATTCATGAGCATGTCACTTTGAAATTCTCACGGGATAAACACATTTGAGAGATTTATACACTAAAATTAAATGGGAGAGTGTGTGCGAATATGATGATATTTTAGTCGGTATGTTGGTTGTGCAGGAGACGTTTTGGTTTGATTCTAGTCTTGAGGCCACTTTGTGTTGTTTCCAGAGAGACAGACAAGTAGTGTTTCTTGGCACAAGTTTGATCGTAAAATCTTATTTCCTTACTTCTATATGATATACATTACCATAAAAACAAGGGCTACGTTGTAGAAAGAGTACTTGCCTCTTTTGTAGTGTAAAAAGATAATGGCGCGCAACAAGTAAAATGGTGAGTGTGGTTAAAAAATTGTAGAGAATGAGGGGAAAATGTTAAACAAATTTCTAGGACCAAAAAAATAAATTAGTAAAATAACCACCGACATGTTTGATGGAACAACCATCGTTTCAATTTCTACAACCCCACATCCCCAACTCGTCTTTTTACGACACTAAAGGGATGTAATGTTTCTACTATAAGCATAGCCATAGATTATATCTTCTGAGCCACAATTTGTCCTAGGCTGAGTGAACTATATACATGACTTGAACCTATAAATAAGAAAATTCTTATCTTGCCCACATAATTGAGGATAGTTGGAAATAATTTATGCAACTCATAGCCTATTACCAAATTTTAAACGTGATAATCATGGTGATGGTCACATAAGTGCTGACTCACAATCCATAACTAGCTGGAATGTGCATGGAAGTAAGAGGATAACTAGCACAGAGATGAAAAGATTCCCCACTAGGCCACCACCATTGTTGTCACTTTTTCTACCTAGTTTTACATCTATGTCTTTTAGACACTATATACATATATCTAAGACTATGAATACCACCTTTCCATAAAACTTCCATGCATGCATCAAAATTCATCCCATATATGCATCTAGATGCATCCCATGCAGAAATTCATCGTCCTCAACACCAATTTATCAAAAGAAACCAAAAGGAGGTACTAAAAAATGACCGATAATGAATAAATAGTTTTAACCAATCATATTGATACTTAAAAATCATTTGTATAAAAAAATGTAATAATTTAGCAAATAATTTTTGTAACACTAACCTTTCTAATATACATGTAAGTAAATTAATTTTTGGAGGCAAATGCAGTGAATTATAATTGAAGTAAAAATATTTTAGAAAATATAGGGTGTATCTCGCACTTTTATCCACAACAAATATTGACCGGAGGAAATATTTGGGTAGAATTGTAAATGGATAAAACATGAAAAAATGGATTTTAATTTATTCCTTCATTTCATGATTGGTTTCTATTGTAATCTATAATATTATTTAATTGGAAATAATTTTGTGAGCACGGAAAAATGAGGTAAAATGGAAGACAAACAAATAGGTGTGTAAACCTTCATGTCAGTTCTTCCTTGCAAACCTCAAATAAGGTTGTGGGAAGATTTAAGATTGGGTAACCTTATGAAATGAATATTTTGGGTGCTCTTGAATGACCTACAAATAAGGATGAAAATTTTTACAGACACATATTTTGGCCTTGGAAAACTTCCAATATGTAGATATTGGATAGAAAAATTGACAGAGTACTTATACAAGAATCAAAGAGGATTTTGGCGTAAGAGAGTAATTATACATAAATCCAAGAGAGTTAAGAGGATTTGTAAAGGATAAGCTTTCTCTTTTATAGAAGATAAGTAGTGGTTTGGAAGTGGTTGCAAGTGGTTGAATGCACATGCTAAAAATAACAGTTGAGGGGGTTAAATAATTCAAATGAATTTATTCCCATGAGGGGCAATAAATAAATTCAGTTGTAGAAGTTGCATCTAGAAAGGTGGTTGTGCATGCAATTCAATTTCCCCCACCTTTCTAGGATTCTAGAAGTGTAGTTGACTGGATGATGAAGTGGAGTCTAAGTGGAGTTGACTGGGATGAGGAAGTGGAGTCCAAGTGGGGTCCAAATGGAACCTAAGTGGTAGTTGACTAGGAAAATAGGTGTATTTTCCTAATTAAGTAACTAATTTAATTAGCTACAATGTGCAAGATAAATATTATTTATTTATTTAATGAATGAGAATTAAGCTAACTAAGGTGCATTAGAGATTAATTTAATTAATATTAATAAGCTGAAGTTATTAATTAAGCGCATTAATCAATCGTAAAGAGAAATGAACTAGGAAGTGAACTCATTTAATACTCGGAATAAGTGTGTGAATTTAATGTGTCTACATTTTCCCCTCTTTAAAGTTTTATTATAAAGTAATAACATTTTAAATATAATAGACGTATGCATATCAGAAGATGGTGAAGCATTTAGATGCCTCAACAAGAAGGATAGTAAGGGAACGCCCCCTCAAGTGAGTGGGTGACATAGCAAAGTGGTGGACAATCGTTTGATAGGAAGAAGCCAAGGGATTGTGAACAAGGATAGGAAAGACTGTGCTCATAGCATGAGCATCATTTGGAGAGTAAAATTTATAAAAACCTTATTCTTGTTGTTACACAAAAGAGTTGTCACCATAGTTATGAAAGAATCAAGATGGGTAACCCAGATGCACGTAAACAAACACACACACAACAAAGAAAAGATTAAAAGGAAAACAAAACCAATATACATAGTAGGTGTAGGAATCATGGTTATAAAGGAACCAAGATTTTATCACACTACTTGCAATTGATCCAAAAGGGTAAACATCAACAATGAAACACAACATCAAAAAAGAAGACAATCAGCTATACCCCTAATGCGTGCCAAACTAGTGATTAAGAATATCAAAAATGCCCCCAAACACCAAAATCGATGGAATGCATGGGAATATGATCATACTGGAAGAGAGGAGTAAGGTAATCCTAATGATACTCTTGTGGGATCCATTTTGCAAATGATCTGAGAGAAATTTCCCTAGGCGAAGTTATATCACGAAGGAAAAACAATTGTGACTTTCCCCAAGCAGAGTTAGGAACCATGCAAAGGGAAGAAAGTGGAGTGATAGTCGTAAGATTGGAACGATCACTACGGTAGTAGATAAAAGTAGGAATTTATCAAGATTGTGTTGAAATGTTGAAATATCCATTTCAAGGGTTTTCCAATTATAGGATTTCTGTGATAAGTGAATGTTTGTTTGAATTTTTTTATAATTTTTGATTTTTTGGAATTTTTTAAATATATGATTTTTGGGACTTTTGTGAGTTTTTGAAAATTTTGAAATACAAATGAAAATAAATGGAAAAAAACCTAGATAAAATGTAAAAATTAAAACACTCCATGGCTTATTTAATAAACTAGGAGGAAAACACAACACATGCAAGCGACACAAAGACACGAGGCAAAAATTGCAAGAAAACCCAATATGAACAAGAAGGAACTACACCAAAGCTATATGTGAACTAAGATGCAAATTTTTTTCCTTCAATTTGTCTATAAAAACAAAGGTAAAAAAGTACAACAAAATAACAAAATAAAAGAATATTAAAACATCGTCACAATGTTGACAAAAACACAACAATACAACACAATTTTCAATAATGACACTTGAATGTCTTCCACATTGAAGAACTAGAAATATTTGAATGCCTTTGAATGATATCTTAGAAAGTGAGAGGATTGGATCAAGCCAAAGAGTGGAGTGATAATTATATACTCCAAAAGATACTCTTCTCAGATCTCATTGAAGTTTGATCTATATTAGATTAAAATGTGAAATCCAAGTGTGCCCCAAGAAAATTTATATTACGAAAGGGTAAATAATTTCCTACAGCATCTAGATATACACCACGGGAAAGAAAATTTATTATCAAAAGATGATCTGGAATGATCATTAGGAGCGCCATCAAATAGCAAAATTATTGAACTATGTTATCCGATTCTTTGAAAGTTGGTCAAACATTATCAATTTTTTTTTATTTTGGCAATTTTATATTGTTTTTGTATTTTTGAACAATTTTATATTGTTTTTTAATATTTTGAAACATATTTATATGTTTTTTATTTTGTGGAAACATATTCAATTTTTTTTGTAATTTTGGAAACATATTTTAATGTTTTTGTATTTTGTGAAACATATTTGAATGTTTTTTATTTGTTTTGACTCGGTAAAGGGTTGCATAGTCTGAACTCATGTTCAAACAATTGTAATCATTTCATTCCTTTTGAATAAATGTAGATTATGAAATAATAGGATGTCTCACTCCGCTTGTGACTCCACGCAACTAGGAATATGTGAGGGCTCATCACCGAGAGCCAAGAAGGATGTAAGAACGAAGTGAATAGTGATATGAAAGTGAAGATAATGGATGCTAATACACAAGGTGTAACAATGATCCATGTGAGAAAAATGTAATGCATCTCTAGTTAATATTATTTGACCAATTCCAAGATGATTCCACTTTATAGGTTTTGACTAGACTTAGATCCATTGATGGCCTACTGATTGGAAAGATCTGGTTGAAGGAATTGTTGTCTCTCTTAACATGAGTAGATAAATTAATTCTTGGGATATATATGATTAAGCACTTTTGATTTGTAAATAATTTATTCATTAATTTTTTTGTGAAGGACCCCCTACATCTTGCCCCATGCCACCATAAGAGGCAAGGGCTCAACACCGAAAAAATTTAGGTGAGTAAGGACATCTTCCTTTGTTCCTAGTCTCATATTACTAGTAAGAAGTATGGGCTCATGATCAAAGACTGTGATGGATGAAGGTGTAATGATTTTTTTGTATTTAGTATTTGTTTTGCTTTATATATTGATATTGTGCTTGTTGGGAAGGAACATTTTTCCACCATGTCTCAACCGCATGTGGCTAATAGGATGCAAGGGTTCAACACTTTGTAGACCAAGATGGATTGTCAAAAGGTTTAGGTAAAGAAGTTTGAACTTTTATTAAAGAGAGAACTTATTTAAAATGAGGAGTTTCCATTAGTAAGCTTTGAGAGACAGAACCATGGGTAAATAGATCTAAAATGATATAAACCATAACATATATGAGAAACACAATGCCCAATAAGAACCATGTTAACCTATGTCATGATAGGTGAAGAAAGAAAAGATATGATAATGGCATGGTTAACATATATGCCACTATATGGAATGTTTAATATTATTTGTACTCACTTTTTCGCTTCTTTGCAAATAGTTCTTTAAGGAACGATTTAATCTGAGTTTTATTTTCTTTTTATGTTTTTTTTTATTTTTTTGAATTTTTGAGTATGAGGATTTGAAATGGAATCATCAAGAGAGAGTTTCATGTTTATGAAATTTGAATGATCCTAAAATATGGGACTTGGTCAGACGAGATCCAAGTCAAGAGAGGGAATCCAAAGATTCGATAGGTCCTGAGATACGAGACTTGAGTGAACAAGTTCCAAGTCAAAGGAGGAAATCTAATGATTTGATAAGTCTTGACTTACAATACTTGGGAAGACAAGATCCAAGTCGAAGGAGAGAATCAATTTTTTTGATAAGTATTGAAATACGATACTTGGGCGAGACGGAGTTCCAAGTCAAAGGAAAGAATCAAAATATTTAATAGTCTCTGAAGTACGATACTTGGGTGGAAAAGATCCAAGTCAAAGGAAAGAATCAAAATATTCAATGAGTCCTGAGTTATGAGACTTGGGTGGATGGGATCCAAGTCAAAGGATGTGTGATTAGATAAGTCTTCAATGGAATTGAAATACCTATGTGATTTTATAATAGGATTGTTGATGCAGGGAATATGTTGAGATTCATATTCATTTATGAGTGGAAGAGTGCGAGGAAATAAGGATTGATCTCTAGATGTATATCCAAGGTTCCTTATAGGTCGTAGAGAGAAAATAGTCAATGTTTCTCCTTCTAGGTTATGGATTAATTGAATTGATGATAGATTTAAAATTAAAGTGTGAAAATGTTGTATAAGGATATTCTTGTGTATAAATACCTCGTAGATTTGCATGAATGTAGATGTCTTTACAGGTAGGAATCATAGTTGATGAGATTCCCATGATTTATTGTGTGAGGTATAATGGACATAGAAGGATGCATTTTTACAAGTGTCTAAGCTTGTTGTGGTTGTGTTTTCGACACAAAATACTAGAGATGTTAGACATATGATCCAATAGTGAAAGACTATAATCAAGCTCAAACGCGTACTTGATGGTGGACCCTCTTCTATAGTGTCTACAGTTATATCAAGGGTTGAAAGAGATTATTGAAGAAAGGCCAAGTTATCTTTTAATGTTGGAATATTGTTGTTTGAAACATGTTCGATTTCTATTTCGACTAAAGGAAGAAAAGTTGGAGAAGAGATGGAATTTTTAGAGGGAGAGATACTTGACCTTTGTCATGATCTCATTGAATTTCAGTATGTACAGAAGTTTGGACAACATTCAACTCTTCATTAGAAGTTGTGGAAGTTGACATGTCATTGGTTGTGATAGCTTCATCGTCGAGCTCTATGGAGATGGATCCATCATCAATTAAGTCTTGAACATAATGATAAAGAGGTGTACAATGATCAGTAGAATGACCTTCCATGTGGTGGTATTCACAATATTCTAATGCATTATACCACGTAGGCTTGGGTTCCCCATTAGAAAAGGGTCTCATAGGTGGATATTCAATCATGTTAGCCTTTTCTATTTTTTAAAAGCACGAGATAGAATTTATTTGATGGGTGTAAATTGACATTCAACTTTGTGCAGAGTAGTGTCTATGATACAAGATATGATGGATTTATATTCGACATTGCTTGATGATTCCCCATGTTCGGGAGCTTTTCCCACTATACCATGGTTAAGAAATGGATTAGAAACCACCTTTAGATTATTGTTGGGTGTTTTGGTAGATGGTAGGTCTTTGGCTACTATGTCTCCATTATCAAAGAGGTCTTGAATTTAATTGCAAAGTTTACATATGTCCGTTTGATGACCATCAATGCGATGAAAATTGTAATATGTGTTAGTTTTATACCAATCGGCTTAGGTTCTCCTTCAGGGAAGGGTTGCATGATAAGGTAAGTGACTATATTGGCACTTGTGAGTTATTATAAGATGCTTGAAATAAATTCCCTAAAGATGTATCTTGTTTTCATTTTTAGTCATAAGGAGGAGGATTTTCTCTTCTTGGAATGGTGACAGATGGTTTAGACTTAGTCTGTTTAGATTGGTTGTTCTGTAAGTTGTGCACGTTGCGATTATCTATGACACCATCATTGAAAATGTTATGGTTGTGGTTGATATACCTAGATTTATCATGAGAAGTGATAGGGTTGTTTTTATGGTGCTTGTTATGATTTTTTCCATTGTCTTTAAAAGGAGGCTTGACTAAGACTTTAGAGATGAGAGATTTTTCAATTTGAGTTCCCTTTTAGATGAATTCCTCAAAGCTAGTGAGGTAGTGCATCTGCATGTGAAAATATTCCTTGCCATCGTTGTAAAAACTATGCAAAGCTCTCGTTTGGTCATTTTTGGCATTGTAAAAATTCATCATTGTGACTTCGAAGTCAAGGTTGAAAGAATTTTTTTGATGAACTTCTTTGAGAGGTCCATGAAGGTAGAGATAGATTCCTTTGAAAGATGTTAAAACTAGTCCAAATCTTGTCCTCCTAGACTTCTAGGAAAGAGGCACAAGAGAAATATATCATTATAAGCCACTTCTTGGCATGCCATGAATAATTATTTGACATGCTCTCTAGGATCGATTTTTCCCTTGTATTTTTCAAATTTTGGCATCTCAAAAGAGCATGGGAAGGCTATGTGTAGGATGTCTATGTTGGAAGGATATGGACACAGTTCATAAAAATTCAATTGTTTGCGTTGTTCTTGCATACATGAAATAATGTCCATCATTTTACACTCTTGAGTAAATGGTAAATTGGTTTGTGGGATAAATGAACTATCAATCTTATGATTGTTTTTATCTTTATGAGTCTCAGAATGAGTTTTGAAGGTGTCATCACTTTTCTTTATGTGTTCGGTACCTTAAATATCATTGTTAGTGACTGTAGACGATAAGAGAGCCAATTGTTTTTCCATTGTATTGATTCGATTGAGCAAGGCTTGGTTGGGCTTAGGAAATGAATCACTAGATTTTCCTTTATTATCAACATTTTTTTACTTGGTTGTGCATCGTCATGTTTTTATGACTCGAGTGGTGGACCCTTAGGGGATTTAGGGTTGTCCTCGTATGGTTTTCAAATTATCCTCATCAAAGTCCGAGGGAAATCTTGCTCCCATGGTAAGGAGACGAAGTAGAAATTGGTCTTTGTTTTGTTGTAAAGTGGTGTCTATGGAAATATTTTCAATTTGGTCTTCGCAAAAACTAAAGTGGAAATTATTTTATTCCTTCCATCAAAGGGAATATAATCACAATGTCATGTTCCCACCATTTGTGAAAGAGGGGAGGAACAAAGAAAAGAGTTGAGATAGAAAAAATCAACCCTTAGAAAATTGAATGCTAAGATGGAGGAGGGGAAAGGATGATAAAGATTGAACCTAGAAAAATGAGTGCTAAGGGGAGTAGGAAAAAGGGTTAGTTGATTTCCCGACTCTTAATAAAATGAGAGTTAAGAGGAAAGGGACTAAAAGGGTTTAGATGTTCTATGCTCTTTAAAATAAAAGATACATAACAAGGTTAGTGATAAAATCTTAACAAAATGAATGTGAAGAGAGACCAAAAGGTGCGAAAAGGATAACTCTTAACTAGATGAGTGTTAAGAGGAACAAAAAATGGTGTGAAAGGTTAAATGATTCAAACTTTAAAAAAATTAATGTTAAAGGAGAAGAGAATTAATAAGGTGAATGTGCTCAACTCTTAACAAAATGAATGATAAGAGTGACAAAAATATGTGAAAAGGGTAAATCTTAACAAGATAAGTGTTAAGAGGAATGAAAAAGGGTGAATTCTCAACACTTTACAAAATGAATAGTATTAAGGTAGAAGAAGGGATTTAAATGTTAGCTTAGAGGACTCTTAGCAAAATAAGTGCTAAGAAAGATGAGGAGGTTTGAAAGGATTCAGGGTCCTTTAACAAAGTGAATGTAAAGAGGGAAGAGGTGAAAGAATTTAGTTTTCTCAACTTTTGACAAAATGAGTGCTATTAGAGGAGGCTTAGAGACACAGTGTAAGATACTCAACTCTTAACAAAAATAGTGTTAAGAAGGAAGATACTTAGAAAGATGATGAGTTTGCTCAAATTTTAACAATATGGGTGTTAAAAGAGGAGACTTAGGAAGATGATGAAGGATGCCAACTCTTAACAAAAGTGTGTTAAAAGAGGAGACAAAACAAAGAAATGGGAGCACTTAAAGAATGAAAAAGTGAATGTTGAAACAAGAAGTGAATAAATGACGATGAGAAGGTATGAATCTCATGAAAGTGGAGATAAGAGATGAAGGGAATGTGATTGATGAAGGTCCTCAAGTTAGAGAAAATTGAATTCTTTAAAAGAGAGGAATGAAGGAAAGTAAAAATGTCAAGAATTCAACAAAGTGAATGTGAAGTATGATGACATAAGAGTATGGAATGCTTAAAGTTCAACAAGATAATGTTAAACTTAAGACTTATGAAAATGAAATATCAAGGTGATCATGAGGGTGCTTGACCGTGATAAAGTGATTTTCAAAATGTCCATACTTAGATGAAAATGATGAAAGTAATCAAGTTCGGATATGGATGTCCACAACCCAAGACTTGGAATCGTTTACAAAGTGATAAGGTGGATGAGAGAGAAAATGTGAATGAAAAGAGTGAAACACAAGTGTGTAACACATAAGAAAAATGAAAAATGATGTAGTGAAAGTTGGCCTCTACCTTAAATTGGCTTGGTCAAGGTGTGGCTTCCTAGGTGGTTCTCTCAACTAGGTGTCAGCAAAGTATACTTGAGTGAGCTTGGTGCTATCGCTAGCTATCAACGTTACTTTACCCCCTTTGAAACAATGAGCAAAGATATTTCTCAAATGAATCGCATTGGGGTCGCCACTAAGGATATCCATGACTCTAATCTCACAAGGTGTATTAGTCAGTTGGGATGAAAGGTACCTATTCATCAGTTAGCTCCCTCAATGTATCGACTACTTTGGGGTTCTTGTGGTACTCCTCAAATGAGTTTTATGGATTAAGCCAAATCACTTCCCATAGTTATAGAAGTTGGGAAATAACCTTTTCAACCGCACCTGTAAATATAGTGTGAATTTTTCATTTTATCTTGATTAAAGATGAGATTGTCCTAACCACCTTTCTTTGAACAAGGCAACTCGGAGTTAGTAGATTATTTTAATCTTTGTTCAAGATAACATGTAGTTATTTGTTTTAATGTTTTATAACCTCCTATAGATTTGGTCTTATAAACAAGGATTAGTATGTTTTCTGAGGTAGGTAGAGGACAAGATAGAAACAAGCCCATGTTTTTGATTTCCAAGATCGCTTATAAAGCATGAGGAAAAATAATACACATGAACTAACTTTGATTAGAAACAGTTAATTCTAAAACAATATTGGAAAATGATCATGTTTATGATTCTCAAGATCACTTGTAACAAGCGCAAGAGAAGAGCATACATGTGATATTTTCATGATAATCCTCACAAAAACAAAAATGACAACAAAATGAAAACCCTCTAAAAGGTGTTAGTTTACATTATAAAATGTTAAACATGTTCAAAAAGGCCCAAAAATGAGTTTAATGGAACCAGACGCCCAATAACCCTATATGAGCATAACCCTATATGATAAACTTTCATGATTAGTCTAATTCAACGAAATGACAAAAAAATAATTAAAGGCCCTAATTAAGTTGAAAAGACCTAATTTAATTAATTAATTAAAAAGACAAATGAATTAATTAAAATAAACTAACTAGTTAACTAAAATAATTAATAAACCAATTAAAAATCAACAGACTAAACTAAGTAACTAAAATAACCTAATAAAATTAAGTTTAAAAGAAAATAAGAAATTAGAATGAAAAAGAAATGCTAAACTTAACAAGGATTTTAACCCTAAGTTCTAAAAGAGGTCTCTTGAAATGAAACAAAGAAAACCTAAAAACCTAACTTGTGCAATGGAGAGGGCTCAACTCGGGTTGGAGGACTCCATGTAGGGGAGTGGTGGAGAACTCAAGATCTAGTTGAAGATACAACTCGAAAGATTTAACATGGGTCGTCGATTTGGGAATCTTGGATGGGGTGATGATCCAAGGAGGGGATTCGATGACAATTTGGTGCAACTCAAGTAGTGTGATGACATGGTAAGCGATATTTGGGTGGACAAGGTGAGAATCCAAGGAGAGGAGGAAGATAAGGCAATGCAGGTTGTGATCGGATGACGGTGGTAGGGTGATCTATGGTAAGACTAAGGTAGAGCTCGGTGTATGGGGGTTAGGATCGGGGTAGGAGGAAAGGAGACTATGGGGAGAGTGGGGTGAGTCGGGACACATAGGGAGGGGTTGTAGTGTGGGTAGGGTGAGAGAGAGTGAGGAGTTAGGGGGAGCTAGGTGAGCCGGATCATCGAGTTGGGAAGAATGTTAAGGTAGCTCATTGGTGTGTGTAGGGAGTGTTTGAGGGTAGCTCGGGAGCTAGCTTGCTGATCTGGGGGTTAAGGGTTGCGTTTAGAGTTGGGGGATAAGTGTTGCTAAATGTAGATATTTAACATGGATGTTAGTATGAGAGGGGGAGTTAGCAAAGATGTGAGGGTTGTAGAGAGTTAGGGAGGGGTGTACTTGGTGTAGGGGAGTAGGGAGTTGTGCAATCAACTTAGCACAAAATCTTCCAAAGATACAACACCACTAAATGTAGTAGTAACTAAACATGCCACTATATTTGGATAAGAAACCCCTACTTGGTGTATTTTTGTGATTTTTAAAATCGAATTTGATTTTTCCCTTTCGGTTGCTTCTAAAATAAATTAAAACACCTACATAAACACAAAAAATAGCAAACAACAAAGACAAATACCAACATAAACCTATAAATAGAATATGTTAACCAAATAAAGCCAATTACTAAGAAATAATACAAACTCTAAGAATTAATTTAAATAATAAAATGTGAAATCAAGAGGAAAATATAGTGTGGGTAAGGTCCCACAGAGCGTACGAGAATGTGAGCATGAAAAAATGAGATAAAATGGAAGACAAAAAAATAGATGTGTAAACCTTCCTATCAATTCTTCCTTGAAAACCTCAAATAAGGTTGTGGGAATCTGTAAGCTTGTGTAACCTTGTGAAAAGAAGATTGTGGGTGCTCTTGAATGACCTCCAAACGTGGATGCAAATTTTTACGAACACAAATCTTGGCCTTGGAAATCTTCCAATATGCAGATATTGGATAGCAAAATTGACAAACTAAGTGTTTAGGAATCCAAGAGGATTTTAGTAGAGTGATTGTACAAAAATCCAAGAGAGTCAAGAGGATTTGTAAAGGATAATCTTGCTCTTTTATAAAGGCTAAGTAGTGTTCTAGAAGTAGTTGCAAGTGGTTGAATGCACACGCTAAAAATAGTAGTTGATGGGGGTTAAATAGCTCGAATGAAATTATTTCCACGAGGGGCAATAAATAAATTCAGTTGCAGAAGTTGCATCCAGAAAGGTGGTTGTACATGCAATTCAATTTCCCTCACCTTTCTAGGATTCTAGAAGTGTAGACTAGACTGATGAAGTGGAGTTGACTAGGATAAGGAAGTGGAATGTAAGTGGGGTCCATCGGAACTTAAGTGGTAGAGTTGATTAGGAAAATATGTGTATTTTCCTAATTAAGTAACTAATTTAACTAGCTATAATGTGTAAGATAAATAATTAATCATTTATTTAATAAATGACAATTAAGCTAGCTAAGGTGCATTAGAGATTAATTTAATTAATCCTAACAAGGTGAAATGATTAATTAATTGGATTAATCAATTGTAAAGGGATATGAACTAGGAAGTGAACTGGGAATACGTGTGTGAATTTAGGGTGTTTACAAATTTCAGCAATGATGAATAGTTACAATGGCCAATCCTCCTTTAAATAAATATAAAATAAAATATAGGAATATTTATTATTTTCACCATATGTGACATAACAATATTTAATTTTTGATCTCGCACAATTTTCAAAGCAATTTAATTGCTCTTGGCATAAATAATAGTACTACTTATGAACGTAGGTGCTAAAAATTGTTTGAACAGTTCCCCTTATTAAGCTAAAACAAGTGTGAAAATCTACCCCATTCCCAAATTTCATTTGGCTTTTAAATTACATGCTTTAACATTAAATGGTTATGAAGGTGGTTTTGAAATTACATGTTTTAACATTAAATCCAGTAAACATTCTATACTTTCAAACCTCTTGTCAAAACCAAGTCACAATATAAGTATTAAAAAGGATAAATTAAACAAACATATTTATTTTTCAGAAATTTTAAGTTTTGACCATAGGAATTAAATTAATAATTGAACTCGCGACTTACCAGATTACTAATACTACAATGTACTATTATAGTACTACTTGAAATAATTTTTCAAAACCTTGTCTTAATGTTTAAATTCATTTTTACAAGTAGAAACATCGAGCATCGTCTCAAAACATCTTGTAATCTTCACCATCCATGTCCACGCCCATCCAACCCTACAATGCATTAAAAATATGTCGGTATGGTTTTTTTAGTTAAGAAATCAAAATTCTTTAACATAGAGTAAACACATCAAAATATTCTAGAAGGCATTCAATATACCTCAATCTACATTGTTTGCCTGATTAAAAAATGGTAATTGGTATAGAGGCTCCAAGCCTATTAAAGATTTATATTCGCATACTATTCACATATTTTATTTATGGGTACATTGACAAGAACAATACAAACATCTATATTCCATCTACATTATTTACTAAAAATGTCATTCCTATACTTTCTAGCATTATTAGCACATAATCTTCTCCATTGCAATAAAACTAGACTTGCTTACTAACCACAAAAGATAAGGTATACCAAATTAAGAAAACAAGAAACCTCTTTTCACATGTACATTACACGGTACACTTTGATGGTTTTATTAGTTTAAATCCCTCTTTTGAATGGAAAATAAAAGCCACCTTTTGCTCATATGGCCACCTACTTGAAGGGCTTGATTATTGATGAATTTTTGTTTAGAAACTATTCTCTTGCGATTACTCGAGCTTAAGAATGAGAAGGGAGGTTTATTGGATTTTCCTCATTTTTAATTTTGGTCCATTTAAACATAAATTTTGTTCATTTATAATGCGAATAAGATCAAGACCAAAAAGTGGAACACCTAGCAGATATTATTTAGGTATGAACAATCTAAGTCAAAGAATAGGTGTGGGACATGCAGGGAATTAATTCCTTCATTTTTACTAAGTCATGGAATAGGTGTCGAACATGTAGGTATTAAAATCCTCTTTTGAATGGAAGATTAAATCCACTGTTCGCTCATATGGCAACTTGCTTGAAGGGCTTGATTATTGATGAATTTTGTTTAGTAACTATTTTCTTATGATTACTCAAGCTTAAAATTGATAAGGGATGTTTATTGGGTTTTCCTCATTTTTATTTTGGTCCCTTTAAACATAAATTGCGTTCATTTGAATAATGTAGGAAAGATCAAGACCAAAAAAATGTAGCACATAACATATATTATTTGGGTAGGAACAATCTATGTTGAGGAATAGGTGTGGAACACGTAGAGAAATAATTCCTTTGTTTTGACTAAGTCATGGAATATGTGGTGAACATGCATGTATTAAAATCCCACAATTAAAAAATCCCTCTTCAAATGGGAGAAAAAATACCCCTTTCACTCATATGGCCAATTGCTAGCGTGGGTCAATTATTGATGAATGTTTGCACATTACATGTTCCTCTATAGTACTCGATCTTGGAAGTGAAAAATTAAATTTATTGGGTTGTCCTTGTTTTTAAATTTTGGTCCCTTTAAATGTAAAATTCATTCATGTGTATAATGGGAGTGATATGAAAACAAAAAGTGGAGCACATAGCATATATTATCTAGGTGGAAACAATCTAAGTCGGGAATAAGTGTCGGTATGTGTGTATTTAGTTCTTGCAATTCTATTTTTACATTTGATTCCTATGTTCATATTCCTTGAACATTCCTTTTAATTTTCTTCGCTACCCGATCATGTGAGAGTAATGCTAGCTATTGGGTTTCCATCTCAACAGGCCTTCCTCTCGAGCATCAAAATTTCCAAAAGTGCATACCATTTTCCTTGTGGTGCCCTAAAAAAATACATTGACGAGTTTTTTAATAAGGGGCCACGATATGACGGAAAAATTAACAATATTAAAATTACATGAATATAATTTACTAAAGAACTGTTAGGATCCTCACATCCACCTACAGAGTAGGATAAGAGCCTTACATTGGTCATTTATTGCTTCATATTCGACGATCTATATCCTTTAACATGTGTTTATAATACAATAATATATATTCCACATACATTATTTACTAAACAACATCATTCCTATTGTAGACACCAAAATTGGGTCACACTCCCCTTGGTCCCTTGTCAAATAAACACCTTGAACACATTCACCTAACCATGGCCCCTTTCATCCCACTCTAATATTAATTTAATTAAATTAATTCATTATCCTCACAATATTTATTATTTAAATATCCTAATTGGATAATGCCCACATATCCACCTCAATTAGCCACCTCACCCTAAGACCTATTCTTAGTATGTTGCCATAACTAACTAATAACCTACCCAAACCCTAAAAATCAAAGCCTATATTCCCTCTAACCACATTCCCACACGTTAGAAAGGAAGCTTCCATTCTAATCCGTGGAGCAAAAATGAACGAGATCCAAGAAAATCAAGGGGATCTACCTAGTTTAGTAAACCTAGGGAATCCCGACCCTAACCGATGCCGGTTACCCTAAACCGCCGCCGGTCAACCCGAACCGCCATCAGTTACCATTTAATCCCTAAAACAACCTTATTTTGAGGTTGACACATTTTTCTGAGAGGTTGGGACATTTTTTGAGAGGTTGACACATCTTCTGAGAGTGAGAGACGAAACCAGAGCTACATGCAAGTAGAACCAACATTCGTACACACATCAGAGCATCCACAGCCAACACCTGAAGCAACCACAGAGCCATTTGCCTTCACAGAGCATCCGGGGAAGCGCCTGCACCACACCAAGTTCCTTTCATTTGATCACCCACCATTACCAACTAGACATCAAGCTCGTACAACAATAAGTGTTTCTACTCCCATTTCCATTCCCCCACCATTTGCCTCCATGCAAACTTGACCATTCCTTCACCCACACCCTTGAACTACCCATACTTGGATTTTAATCACCCTTGAGTATACCTAAGACCTACACAGACCCTGTCATAGCCCTCTCCATTTCCATTTAGCCTTGGATCTACCCTCACCTCAAACTTTTATTGAGTTTCTGTACCCCGACCACACCGACGCTGGTTACCCACAACTGTTGCTGGTTCACTTAAACCGACATCGGTCCTATCAGACCGACATCGGTCTCTATTTTTTTACCATCAGACCAAGAACAGAGCCTAAAATCTCTACCCAATACCCAAACAGCCCAAAACTTGACCCTAACCAATACCAGTACCCTGACAAACACCTTGACCCTCATATTCAGTCATAGCTTAGCCTGTTGTGAACGAATTTTCTTATTGTAGATGAATGAGATACCTAAATCATTTTAACTACAGTAGGATTTCCTTTATTGTTAGCATTAAGTTGTTTTAAACAGTGGATTGACAACCGTCTAGGGAGTATCACACTTCCCGGATCTAGCATATGCTAGGCAGTCCACTGCATATACTATTTAACTTTCATTTGGTGGTCTTGTTTTCCATTTTAGGTAGTTCCTCCAAGCAAAAAGGAAGCTCTCATAATTAGTTGTGGATCAAGAAGTCATATGCACGCAACAACCTACAACCAGCATTTTGATAGGTATTCCTCCTAGCCCTTTACCCTTATCTGTTTCATCAACATTTGAAGAAACGATCTAGAATCAGGTGAAACACCTATACTTTCTCTCATTATTAGAACATAATCTTCTCCATTGCAATTAAATTAGACATGTGTACTCACGACAAAAGATAAGGATACCAATTTATGAAAATAAGCAACCTCTTTTCATATGTACATTGACAATACACTTTGATGGATTTATTAGTTTAAATCCCTCTTTCGAATGGAAAAATAAAATCCACCTTTCGCTCATATGGCCACCTATTTGAAGGGCTTGATTATTGATGAATTTTTGTTCAAAAACTATTCTCTTGCTATTAATCAAGCTTAAAAATGAGAAATGAGATTTATTGGTTTTTTTTGGACCATTTAAACATAAATTACGTTCATTTGAATCATACGGGAAATTTTGAGACCAAAAATTGGAGCACATTGCAGATATTATTTGGGTATGAACAATCTAAGTCAGTGAATAGGTGTGGGACATGCGGGGAATTAATTCCTTGGTTTTTACTAAGTCATGGAGTAAGTGTTGAACAACATGTAGGTATCAAAATCCCACATTTTAAAAAAAATCACTATTTCTAATGTCGGATGAAATCCACCTTTCCCTCATATGGCCAACTACCGGTGTGGATTAATTATCAATGAATGTTTGAACATTACCTATTCCTCTGTAAGTACTCGAGCTTGAAGGCGAAAATGGAAATTTATCGAGTTGTCCTCGTTTTTAAATTTTTTTCCCTTCAAATGTAAATTGGATCCATGTGCATAATTGGGGTGAGATCGAAATGAAAAGGTAGAGAACATAAAAAATATTATATGGGTGGAAACAATATAAGTGATTAACTAAAATTTACTAAACTAATGTAGTAAAAGATAGTTAATCTAATCTAGGAGGATATATAACGTAGTAAGTAAATGTACTAAACAACATGTAATTGTACCAAATAATAGAACTAGTAAAATTAAAAATCATAATGTGTAAGAAGGAAAGGACTCAATTGATAACTTATGATTTCTAGACTGTGCTGCAATGATGTATAGAAAATCGGGAAGCGAGAACGACCGTGTCGGGGTCCATGAGAGAACATATCCGGGTGATTTGGCTAGAATGGAGTTCCTGGCAGAGGACTGGGGTGCCCAAAGATGCTCGGTAAGAAAAATAGGTTCTCTGGTCTAGGAAAAAGGTTTGGAACCGGTCTTCACAGTCCAGGAGATGACTGTTATCCTTTCTTTGCTTGTCGCATTAATTTCTCCGAAATGCACCAAATGATCCAAATATTCCAAAAGGAATAATAACTCGTAAAATAACCAAAATGAAGTATCAAAACCCTAAAAGGAGAAATATGTAAATGAATGGGTTAGAATGACCTCAACTACCACAACAGCAGTGGGCTTATTAATCGAGCGTTGCACTACATTTTGTACCTAGATGTAGTTTTTGTGTGTGTGTACATGGCGTGCCCTAGGTACTCTTGTGCGGTCGCACTTTGTGAAATAGCGAGAAATATCTAAATGTATAAAATCTAATAGAATGTGTTCAAGGAATATAATAGAATCCCTCCCGCTATGAACCTGTGATGCAATTTTCCTAGCTTGTGCCTTGATGATGGAGCTATGTGAATGCCAATGCAATATATGGATGCAACTCTAGATGGATTGATAGTAGTAGATGATGTTAGGTCCCTCATTATGGTCTCATAACTTTATATTTATAGGGCTATCTTGCTCAAATTTCATAATTAACCTTGAAAAGGTTGACCACAAGAAAGATAAAGATGAAAAACATCGAGAAGAGGCCCAAAAAGTGGCGTGAAAGTGCTAGAAGTATCAGGGCGCTCCCATGTGGGACCAGGGTGCCCATGGGTGCCCCAATACTAAATGGGTGCCTGAGATGAGGCTAAAATAACATAGGATGTATAGAAATGGCTATGGGTGTAATAGGTTGTAAATTATGAAATAAAATAAACAAGATAGCCAAAGGATGGGGTTTAATTAGTACTTTCTTTACTCAAGAACCTTCTAAATAGTAGTATGAGACCAGGATAAATCTAAAGTGCATGATTTTGTGACAACACTAAGCCATGGGATAAGTGCTAGGCATGTGTGTATTTAATTCTTGCAGTTCTATTTCTAGCCATCAATTCATGTGTTCATCTTCCTTGAACTTTCATTTTACTTTTCCTCACTACTTGATCCCATAAAAGTAATGCTAGCTTTCGTGTTAATTAAATGTAAAGGCGACGACTAGTGGAATCAATATTCTCATTAAAGAAGTGTCACCTAGTGGCTTATTCATGTATAAGATTTAAATTTGAAATTAAAAATTGACACCTTTGATGGTCATTTAGACGACTGCAAAAAATCTAATACAATTCATGAAAATCTAAAACTGATCACATCTTTAACATATATGATATAAGACATTACTAGATATTAAATTATCTCTTTTATTGTTTTCACATCCATGCATGTGGCTTGCTAAACATTATTTTACTGTTAGCATTTACATCAGACCTAAACTACATACAAAAACTTATATGTGTCTACAATGCATCCTTCATAACGATAATTATGTTATCCCTACACATCTCCTCTTTTACAGCTTCAATATGTAGCCCACAAACCCAACATCCATAGAACCATTCACGTATGTGAGCTATGTAAGTGGGTGTGCATTCCTCCTTCAATCCACATCGCTCACATGTCACTAATTCAACCTCATCTCGTAACCATTTCCACATTCATTTGAGCATAGGTTTTGTGGATTTAAATCCTCAAATGCTTACAAAACCTATGTAAAGGTAATGTATTAGTTGAATCTTCTTCAAATCCACTGCAAATATCATTTTATGTCAAGATTTAGAGTGTTATCCTCTACTAGGGTTACTAGGGTTTCCATCTCAGCGAACCTGCCTCTCGAGCATCAAAATTTCCAAAAGTACGTTCCATTTTCCTTCAAGGTGTTGCTTTCCACCTATTTTTATGAACCTAAACAATATATTGATAGGGTTTTTACGAGGGGCTAGGATATAGTGGAAAATTTAACAATATTAAAATTACATGAATATAATTTACCAAAGGATTTTTAGAAGCCTCACATCCACCTATAATAGGATAAGAGCCTTTCATCAGTCATTTATTTCTTTAGATCTAATAGTCCACAACCTTTAACATGTGTTTACAATAAAATAATCTATATTCAATCTACATTATTTACTAAACAATGTCATTCCTATAGTTTCTACCATTATTAGCACATAATCTTCTTCATTGCAATAAAACTAGACATGCGTACTCACCACAGAATATAAGGATACCAATTTAAGAAAATAAACAACCTCTTTTCACATGTACATTGCATGCCACACTTTTCAGATGGTTTTATTAGTTTGATCCCTCTTTCGAATGGAAAATAAAATCCACCTTTCACTCATATGACCATTTGCTTGAAGGGATTGATTATTGATGACTTTTTGTTCAACAACTACTCTCTTGCGATTACTCAAGCTTTAAAATGAGAAGGGAGGTTTATGGTTTTCCTCATTTTTTATTTTGGTCCCTTTAAACATAAATTGTGTTCATTTGAAACATGTAGGAAAGATCGAGACCAAAAGTGGACCACATAGCAGATATTATTTGGGTATGAACAATCTAAGTTAGGGAATAAGTGTGGGACATCTAAGGAATTAATTCCTTCATTTTTACTAAGTCATGAAATAGGTGTAAAAAAATATGCAAGTATTAAAATCCCTCATTTAAAAAATACCTATTTTTAATGGTAGATGAAATCCACCTTTCACTCATATCGCCAACTATTAATGTGGGTCAATTATCGATGAATGTTTTCACAATACTTGTTCCTCTCGTAAGTAATCGAGCTCAAAACTAAAAATGGACATTTATTGGGTTGTCCTCATTTTTAAATTTTGGTCCCTTTAAATGCAAATTGCATTCATGTGCATAATGGGGGTGAGATCGAAATGAAAAAGTGGAGCACATAGTAGATATTATCTGGGTGGAAACAATCTAAGCCATGGAATAAGTGTTGGGCATGCATGTATTTAATTCTTGTAGTTCTATTTCTAGTTGTCAATTCATGTATTCATCTTCCTTGAACTTTCCTTTTACTTTTCCTCACTTCTTGATCCCATGAAAATAATGCTAGTTGTAGTGTTGCATTAAGTGTAAAATCGAGGACTAGTGGCATTGTGATTCTCATTAAAGAAGCGTCACCTAGTGGCTTATTCTTGTAGAATATTTAAAGTTGAAATTAAAAAATCGGCACCTTAGATGGTCGGTTGGACGGATGGAAAAAATTCAATACAATTCACAAAAATCTAAAATTGATCATGTCTTTAACATATATGATATAAGAGATGGATTATACTACTAATAAGGAGGAGATGGAGATCCACAATAACGAAAAATGTGAAAAAGTGAAAAATGCGAAAATAGAGAAAAAGGTGAAAAGTTTGATTTTTGAGAAAATAGGGTGGTGGTGGGTGATGGGGATTTCGTGCCGGGGCTGGGGTCCTCACCGGTGAAAACAATATTCCGGTGGGTAGTGGTAGGGATGAAGGCTATCCGGTCAAGATCGATAAATTGAGGCGAAATGGCGGTGGATCGAATTGGTCAAGAACTTCGGTGCTAGCTTGGTTGTTAAATCTCTGGTTTCTTTGTTTGGAGAATTGGTGTTGGATAACTGCTACGGAAAAAATTATGTTGTTGGCCAAGCCCCTCAAGGCGAGTGCCTCGGGAGGTCCCTTCAATCCAATTCGACAGAGTGTTTTGGGCCATAGTGTTTGAAGGTTTAAAGGTCGGGGGAATCAATTTTAAAATTGTTGCGGAGAGTCTTCAACTTTCTTTCACATGACCCCTCCCAAGGAAGAATTTTCGGATTCTCAAGTGAAAAGGGTGATTTCTTTGTAAGTTTGTTGGAGCAATATTCTCTTGGGGAATATTTTGAGCTAGGTAGCATGCTTACAGGTCAATAAAGCTAAACCTAGGGTCAGCTTCCTTGCCAATGGTTTCTTCCAGGTTTGTTTTCCTTCCCCGATTTGTTGGATCTGGTTTATAAAGGAGGCCCTTAGTTCATGAATTCTTCCAGCTTGTACTTTCACCCTTGGTCTCCAAATTTCAATCCCTGGAAGGAAAAAATCTCGTGGCCCCATTATGGTTAAGCATACATGGATTGTCCTCTGATTTCCATAAATGGTCTATCCTAAAGCCAATTACGAACTCTCTAGGTGTCTTTGTGCCCATTCGAAACCCTTCCTTGAATTTTTGGAGGAAATACTCGATGCGTCTCTGTGTGGATATGGACTTGACTGCCCCTTTGCCAATTTCTTTGTGCCTCCAAAATAAAGTGGCCCTAAGTGCTTCGCCATTGAGTATGAGGGATTGAATGCAAAGCACTTTTATTGTGGGAAGTTGGGGCATTTGATTAAGGTTTTCTCTATGAAAGTGGCCAAGGGTTCCAAGGATGTGGATTCACAAATGGCAGCTTTAAAAGAGGATGGTTTGTTGCTTGGATCCATTCCTTCTCTAGGTCTGGGTCTGTCAATTTCTTCTCAAGAGATTGCAAGTGGATTGGAAGCCCCTTTGGTAAGGGATTTAACCCCTCTTTCTTTGTTGAAGGAAATAGAAGAGGTGAATAATAATTTTGGGAACTGATGTCCCTGATCAAAGAAGGGTTCGAGCAAGGGCAAGAAGAATCTCTAAATTCACTTCAAATTTAGATTTCGGATAAAGTTGAGGCTAAAACGATTCAGTCCCTTTTAGGTAGTGGCGTTTTGGAGGATGGGGAAATTGAGCCTGATATGTTGGTTTGAATTTGGTTCCTTCAAAATTGGTGTCAGTGCAAGAGGGGTTGAAGGAGGCCATTTGTGGCTCTGCTAGTAGGAGAGGTAGAAAATCTAAGCAAGAGTTGGCCCTGAAGGAAGTGGATGTGGGGAAATAGACGTGCTCGAAATTTTTTCCAAAGCGTTTCCGGGAAGGAGATTTCCCTTCCCTCCCCTAAATGAAGATCCTCTCTTGGAATGTTAGGGGTCTTAATACCCCTGACAAGCAACACTTGTTCAAGCGTTATCTCTTTTCTTCGGAAGTGAGTGCGGTGTTGCTTCAAGAAACCAAGATGGCTGCTAGGGAGGTGGTTGAGATTTGGGGGAATTCTATTAAGGGTTGGAAGTATTTTTTTAGATGCATTTGGTGCCTTAGGGGTTTGGGTTTCTTGTGGAAAGAGAGTTAGGTGCGGAGTTGATCTAATCTCCTAGAATTTTAGTTGGCAATTAGGGCGTGTTTGTCCTAAGCATTCTCAATCGATCTTCTACCTCTTCAATGTGTATGGTCCGAATAATATCATTGGAAAAAGAGCTATGTGGCGAGGATATCTCTAGGTATTTTCTCGGGATGACTTCAATGTTATTACCTCGGAGAAGGATAAGAAAGGAGGTCTTAAAAGGAATCGACAGTCCTAGGTAGATTTTTGTTCCTTCATTAATGATAACTCTCTTCTTGATATTGAGCCCAAACAGGGGTGGTTCACCTGGAGCAATCGTAGAAGGGGTTTCAGTAATATTGTTGAGAGGCTTGATAGGTTCTTAGTTGGACCCAATTGGTCTCTGAATAATGTTGTTTTAGAATGCTCGGTTTTGTCTGGTCTGGTTCAGATCACTTTCTGGTTTCCCTCTCGGTTAATATCGATTTTGCTCCTCATAAATCCCCTTTTAAGTTTGAGCTTATGTGGTTGAGGGATGCTTCTCTGGAAAATAATATCAAGCAGTGGTGGAATTATTATAAGATTGAAGGAACAAATATGTTTGTGCTTTCTCAAAAACTTAATTTTCTCAAAGGGGAACTGAGGAATTGGAATAAGTTATGCTTTAAGAATATTTTCTAGGAAAAGGATAGAGTGGAAGCGGACTTGAAAGCTCTGAATGAGAAAAAAAAAAATTCCGGTATGGGGGAGGTAGAGTTTGCACAGGAGAAATCTCTTTTGGCTGAGCTCGGTGAGCTTCTCCTGAGAGAGGAAGATTATTGGAAGCAAAAATCAAGAGAGAAATGGCTTAAGGGAGGGGAGAGGAATTCGAAATTCTTTCATTTGGTGATCAAAGTTAGGAGGAGATCGAATTTCATCTCTAAAATCAGAAATAGCAAAGGTGTGGCCCTTTCTGATCAGAAGCATATTTCAGCTGAAGGGGTTCAGTTCTTCACCTCCCTTTTAGGAGGTGATATTCCTTTGAAGAAGAGCAATCCTCTTTTTTGGAGAATATCCCATCATTGATCATTGAAGCTCAAAATGAGGCCCTTCTTAAGCCTTTTTCCATAAGTGAAGTGGAGAAAGTGGTGTTTTCTATGGCCAAGAATAAAGCGTCGGGCCGGATGGCTTTCAAGTGGATTTCTTTCAGAAGTTATGGAGCATTTTTGGTTATGATGTATGGGCGGATGTGGAAGAATCCCAAAGGTCTAGATCAATGCTTAAATATTTGAATTTCTCCTTTATAAGTCTTTTTCTGAAAATGTCTCATCCTTCTTCATTTGCAGATTTTAGGCCTGTCTCCCTGTGCAATACATCCTACAAAATCATCTCAAAAGCCATTGCTTCTAGGCTTAAAGGGGTGTTGGATCCTCTTGTTTCTCGGAGAAAACTGGGTTTGTGTTCAAGAGGTCAATTTTTGATGGTATTTTTCTTTCCCATGAACTTATTCATTCTCTTTCCAGAATAAATCTCTGGGTATGTTGTTAAAATTGGATATCAGCAAGGCATATGATAAGATCAATTGGCGTTTTCTAATCAGGGTGCTTAGGAAGTTTGGTTTTTGGATCAGTTTTGTAACTGGGTGTTTAGCTACATTTTGGTCCTTCTTTCTCTATTTTGATCAATGGTAATGTAGAAGGTTTCTTTGAAGGAAATCGGGGACTAAGGTAGGGGACCCTCTGTCCTCCTTTTTATTTATTCTAGTGGCAGATTCTCTGGGAAGGGCCATTTGCAATCGAATTCGGGAGGGAAAATTACAGGCCAAAAATTACAGAGGAGTGAATCTTATCTCACATCAGCAATTTGCGGATGAAAAATTCTTTTTAGTAAAGCCATTATTCGAAGGCCAAAGAACCGAAAGGGATCTTTGGATGCATATGCGATTCTTTATGAAGCCAAGACGTTAGCCTTATTAAATCCTTCATCTTCTTCAATAATGTTCCCCCACTTTTGGAGGCTAGAATTTAAAGAATTTTTGGCTTTAAAAAAGGCTCCCTTCCGGTCAAATATCTTGGTGTGCCCCTATTTGGTGGCTTGGGAGGGCATATATGTGGAATGATCTCCTTTCTTCGGTTAATTCAAAGCTTAATTCTTGGAAGGGGAAGTGGTTGTCACTGGCAGGGAGATTGGTACTCATCAAATATGTTCTCAGTGCCTCCCCTCTATATATGCTTTCCATTCTTAAAATCCCCAAAGGTGTTCTTGAAGCTGATTGGGATTATGAGAAATTTCTTATGACAAGGTTCTTCAGAGGAAAGGAAAATTCCTTTGATTAGTTGGGAAAATTTTTCTAAACCCAAAGAGTTGGGTGGGGCTGGAATCCTTAATTTGGGTCTTCAAAATTTGGCCCTGGGTGCCAAGTTGGTCTGGAATCTCCTCTCGAAACCGCTGAGTCTTTGTAGTCAAGTGGTGGAAAAGAAATATCTGGGGGCCCATCTTCCTGAATCTATTCTCTCGAATAGCTAACCCCCTCGTGGTTCTCACATTTGGAATTTCTTGGTGGAATGCAGAGAGGTATTTCTATATAATGTGGCCTGGAAAATAGAAAAAGGTGACAGGGTGCTATTTTGGGATGATCCTTGGAATGGTTTTCATGTGCTTGGGGATAATCCCGAGTTTGGGGAAATTAAGAGACTTTTGGTGGAAGAATGGGGTCCATATGTATCTAATTATGGGTAGGCTCGAAAAATACCCCTGCATTGATGGAATGGAAAAGTATCGATCACTTGGATATCTCAGTGGAAGCTAAAGATAGTTTCCGTTTGGCCTTGTAGGAGTGGAAGATCATGCTTTCTGGGGAAAGGATGAAATTGTTTGGACTGCGCCTCTTCTAGGAAATACTCCCCAAACTGTGGTTACAAGTTGTTGCATGCAGAGAAGGAAGCGAAGAATCTGATTTGGAATACCTTTTGGTCCTTCTCTTGCCCCCCTAAAGCTGGCCTTTTTTCATGGATGGCCTTTAAAGGAAAAATACTCACTCAGGAAAGAAGGAAAAGATATGGGATTCATGGGCCCTCAATTTTCTTTCTGTGTGAGAAGCATGAGGAGGATCGGGACCACCTATTGTTGCATTTCCCCTTCGCAGCGGAATGTTAGAAGCTGGTTGTGTGCCAGGCTCAATCTTCCTTGGGTCCAACCTTCTACCCTTCCTGAGACCATTTTGGCATGGCCAGTTAAATTACATCAAGGCACTCTCTCATCTATTTGGTTATGTAGTATCGTTCTTCTCCTCTGGCATATTTGGTGGGAGTGAAATAAGAGAATCTTCTAAGAGGAAAAGAATCCAGTGGAAAGGGTTATTCTCAGGTTGGAATGGGCTATTTCTGAGGCGGTTTCTTCTAATTGGTCATGTTTTCAACACTTTTCTAATTTTCATTAAGAGTTAGAGAAGCAATGGCCTGAAATCGTTAAACACGGGGTGGGTGCCTAGCATCCTGCGATTCCTTTAGCCTCGCTTCGAAGGTTGGCTAAGTGGTATCCTCCTATCCCGGGGTTCCTTAAACTCAACTTTGATAATGTGGCCAGGGGAAATCCAGGTGCCTCGGGTGCTGGTTGCATTGTGAGAAACAAAAGGGGCCTCATGGTTGGGGTGGCTTCCTTCAAGATTAGGGATGGTACTTGTAATTCATCCAAATTACAGGCTCTAAGCAAGGGCCTGGACTTGGCTTCCTCCCTGAATGTGGATAAATTGGAGATAGAAGGGGATTCGTTAGTAATAGTGAATGCAATCATTAAGAGGAAAGCTCTGTCTTGGAAATTGGACTTAGGAATCAAAAAGGTCCTTTGGCAACTCGAGAAATTTAGTACCTGGAACATTAAGCATGTGTTTTGGGAATGTAATCATTGCGTTGATAGGTTGGCGAATGCAGGATCGATCAAGTACAAATGGAGAAAGTGGCCTTCAATGCCAAAGTGTGGGAAGGATTGGAGATAATGATTTCACGTGAGGCGGCCTTAAGTGAATCCACCGCTCTGATTGTGTGCTTGTGTGAGGAGCTCGGCCTATTTAAGGCGGGCGTTAAGGGTCTCTCTTGTTTGTTTGCTATGGCTGCCCCACGTCTTACGGAGATGGCATTTCAGTCTAGGATTACGGATAACTGGTTGAAGAGGATTTTTCTTATTACTTGTGTGGCAGAGCTGGAAGCCATCAAATCCATTTTGGGGGATTTTTACATGTCTGCGGAAGGATGGCCTGTGTCAAAAGTGGCGTGGAAAATTTGTTGATTATTCGTCCTTTAAAATCGAAGTGGTAAATTTGGATTTACATTGGCTTCGACCTGCATTCCGTGGAAATTTTACCTCGACGTTGCGAACTACTATTTGGCATTCTAGGCTACGGAGGATTCGCTGCGCAGGCGCGTTGGGGGTGGATGTGGGAGTTTTCAAAGAGCTTGAGAAGAGGTTCAACATTTTATTGGCTTTTACTGAGCGGTTAGTGGTGTATGCTTGGGACTGTGCTGCTAACCGCATCTGCCTCATGCTCCCAAATGTACATGCCCTTAGTGCTCTGTTGGAACCCGATTTGTCTGCAGGTGGGCCGATTTGAGGCGGGCTGTGGGGGAAGATGGCTGCAGGGGGAGATTATGATTTCCTTTGGTTGGGTTGGGTGAATGTTGAAGCTACCGAGCATGGTGAAGGTGGAACTGGAAGAAGAAGACTGTTTGGGTCAGGCATCCTTGGCATCAAGTGTTGTTGTCTCAATGGAGTCGGGGAGTGATTCCCTTCTTAAAATTTTATATAGTTATAGTGTAAATCGTTAGGTGTTGGTTTTTGTTCGTAAATACCCAATTGCTTTTGGGTAGCCTGTTTTGATAATGTTTTCTTCTGAATTCTCGAGGCTTGGCCTTTATCTGTAAATAGGGAACAAGTCCCTTCAACCCACTTTAACTATAAAAAAATGTATATGATATAAGACATTAGTATTGGATATTAAATTATCTCTTTTATTGTTTTCACATCCATGCATGCGGCTTGCTAAACATTATATTAATGTTAGGGTTTACATCGGACCTAAACTATACATAGTAACTTATAGGTGTCTACAGTGCATCCTTCATATTGATAATTATGTTAACCCTACACATCTCCTCTTTTACAACTTCAATATGTAGTCCACAAACCCAATATCCATAGAACCATTCATGTATGTGAGCTATGTAAGTGGGCGTGCATTCCTCCTTCAACCCACATCGCTCACATGCCACTAATTCAACCTCATATGTAACTATTTCCACTTCCATTTGAGCATAGGGTTTGTGGATTTAAATCCTTCAATGCTTACAAAACATATGTAAAGGTAATGTATTAGTTGCATCTTCTTCAAATCCACTGCAAATATAATTTTTGTCAAGATTTAGAGTGTTATCCTCTACTTGAGTGGTTAACCTTTTTCTTATATTTCGTTACAAATGTCTTTTCATGCCTTAGAAATGGGTTAGGCAACATATGATCTATGAAGGCTTGCACCATTGATATTAAGTGCCATGATAAATAAACCAAATTATAATCTTCAAACTAAAACATTCCCTATTTATAATCTTGGATGAGATAAAGCATTGAAGGAGAACCCAAGAGCACATTCTTTTCTCTTTTTCCAATGCCTTAGACATTAATTATGTCGACAATCATTTCCAGACATGATTCTCAATGGTTGTGTTTGACAAGCGTTGGGGATTACATGGTCGAGTATGATAAATGGATCAACCAAATTTTATGTTGGTGGTCATTCACGAAAAATGTTGTTAAGACTATTGATGAAGGAAACCATAGTTTCTACCTTTATCAATAAATAAAAAAACTAATCAATCCCTTCCCTTTTCTACATATCTTTCTTCCATAACATCCCTTTTGACATTCACATGGCACTATGCTAGTTATTGCAACCAATCATAAAGTGTACATATTCTACCGGTTTAACTATTTGAAACAGTATTGTTTAATCTATTTGAAACCAATAAAATTTGTGTTTAAATTAAACTCCTCTTGGTATATGGTAAACTAATATTAAGTGTCAAATAGATAAAGTCATAAAATATTCTGATAATTAGTTAGAGCACCTCATCCTCAAACATTGGTTTCACTTTCAACAATACCAGAAAAAGACATTCTCCCCGATATTCCTCCTCCTCCTACAGACTGTTCCTGCAATAACAGTTCTTCAGGCACCCTGAATGCCCCATGCGCGCACACAGTCGCCATTCCAACCATAACAGCGAAAAACACAACAGACACCACATCAGTGAAGAAGACGACCGCAATGCTTATGACCGTCAATGTCCCCAATATTTCCCCGTCGGTGAACTGCCTGTTATACAAAACCAGAGGCCCACTGCGGGAAAAATAGAGAAAAACCCATCCCCCAAACACCACCATCAGTAATAACAGGAAACGGGATGCGACACCAGACTTAAACCCACTGCCGCGCATAGCAGAATCGCATAATTTATGCGGAAAAAGCTCCAGTTTTTGCGAATTCTGGCGGCTGCTTCGGCCAGGGACTCCGGTTTGGAGAAGGCGTTGTGATCTACGAGCTCCACCCATGGCCGCTTATGAAACAATGCGTTTTTAGTGCCCTCCGAGATCGTGGAGAAAAATAGTCTGGCTGCTGGAACTGAAAGCGATGGCGTCTGAGACACCGGCTGGACTGGAGCTGCTGTTGCCATGGCCGTTTAGAGGCAACTTTTTTTTGGACCAAACTCCACCCACTAAAATATATGATAGGATTTGAAGGAACGAGAAACCAGTTTAGACAACTTGGACGAGTTTTCCAGCTATGCAAACCGAATAATATGTTAATAAATACCAAGTAACAAGATATTTATACCCCGGAAACATGCGAATATCTGGCAAATTTGGAGGAGGAAATTAGTCTGTTTAAGGTATGAATGACGGTAGTAATGGTTAAGAAACGAACGATTCCAAAATTGCGCGAGAAAAATGCAGTGAGCGAGGTGGGGAAGAAGACAGCACTAAAGTTCGGGGGTGCAAATTCACATGTCGTGCATGCCGTTTCTCATCTCCATAAATTTTATGAAGACGACAATAGTATTGAATTCACTTCAATTATTTCAATTTTATGAAGACGACAATAGTATTGAATTCACTTCAATTATTTCACTAGATCAAACATTCTATGGTATTTAAAGTTGTAATTGAATTGAACAAAGTCATCCTAAGTCCAACATCTTTATTTTTATGGGTAGGAAATTTTGTCAGCCAAAGAATGTAATGATTTGACAAAAATGATACACATTTTAAAAAAAAATCATATTCCTCTTATCTATTTTGGATTCCTTCAACAATTGTTAATATAATAATATATTATCCTAAAAAAAAAATATAAAAATACTTCACTTTAAAATAAATATATATATATATATATATATATATATATATATATATATATATTAGAAATTATTATTTTTATAGAAAAATAATAGATAGCCCACCATCAAGTGGAGCCAAATGTATCATGGATTTCATGATTGAAAATTAAATTTGGGCGTGAGAATAGAACACAAACTCTAACAATTTAACCGCATGACCCTCGGGCTATAAATCTAAGACACAAATATGGCCCTAGTCTTAGGTGTGCTAATGCACTTGTTAATCAACTCGAAACCTCTTATTGTTGGTGAGAGTGATAATTTTCCATCTGTTATTCCTTTATTAGATGTATTGTCACACTTGGGTGTGAGCATGGATCTTAGGTGTCATATTAGTTATGTGATTCCATGACGGAATTGTCATATGTTAAGTGTCTGTCATAAGAGTTATGTAACATCCCCATTTTAAGATACTAGAACAAGGGAACTTTTATTTTATTTTTTTTTTTATTTTTTGATAACGTTCTCTGTTATGAATTATAAAATTCAAACACATGTTCAAGTTTTAATAATTGTTTTCTGCCCAAACAACGCAGTTTGGATCACACAATTTCTTTTTAAAACTAATGTTCCCTATTCGCATATTTACAATATGGAACACACATTCAATGCCATTCAATCTTATAATGATTCTATATCTGCTCTTGTAAATGACTCGAGGAACTGCCGATCTTCCATTTTCATGGCTCGGAGTTTCAACGATCCTTCATTTCATGACTCGGCAACAACCGATCCTTCATGTTCGTTTATGCATAGTATATTATATATACCAGTTCTCATAACCGTTTCCGGTTATCGAAGTGATCCATTTAAGAAGCCTATCTGAATATCTGTTACTGATATTCATCTGACATCCTGCATCTTAAATTAAGTGATAAGGACAACGCAACCAACACTTGCGATACTTTGGCCAAAGATTTTCACATGCTTTGCATGATCATATTCCTGGTGTGATACACATCAATGGAATACGTCCTTCACTTCACTTCACCTGTTATCTAGAATGGTCTTTCCTGGTTCCTACCAGTCCTCTCTGTTTAAGGTCAGATTTAAACTTCCAATTTTTTTTTTTGTAATATGAACGAATATAGGAAGGCACTCATGGTAACTAAAGATACGCAGACATACGGTGTCGTTCCCCACGACTCCGTGTGTCTAGTCATCTTTAGTATTCCGGAGTCACTTCGTATACCAGATCATACTCCTATCCCCTGCCAAGAACTTCACATTCAGCCTATGTATTCTTGATGTTTTAATTCGGGAGGGCATTGCAATATGTCACTGACATTGTGTCGTCATGAAGACCCCGTCTTCATGAAGACACCTCTTGTGGTGGCGTATGCCAATGTCCTACGGAATCCTCCCATCGAGAATACACATCCCGCTTTAAGTGATTTGGATACGATCTTAATAATTAAGAATCAACTTTCAAAGAACCATGCCGATCCCTTTATCCTCGTTTAAATTACGAGTTGTATATAGCTAAGAGGACTAAATCCGTCCTTTAGCTTGCTTTATGCATCTTCTCCTTCGTGTCGAAGGGCTGCATTTCTCTACTTGGTTCCCTTCTTAATCATTAGATTAAGCAATTCTACCGATGGACGCGATAAGTTTAACCTATTAAACTTAGCCAAGATTTTCCCAACTGTAACTAAATTCAGAATTCTAGCTTATTAGATGTCATTTGTACGAGGTCTAATTTTTGAGAAATGTATTCATTTGTGTTCCTTAACATTACATAGTTAAGGTCCATTAGTTATGGATATACTTATCCTATATCCTTTATTCTGAATTTAACATACGAGATCATTAATGGAGTTCGAAAGCGAAGTTCGATTACTCCGAAATTAATTGATATTCCTTAGCTCCTAAGCTAATCCTGAATACCTATCAGTTATGGAATCATATTCTTCCTAATCCTTTTTAATGTCAATTAAAAATTCATCTTTACCCAAGTATGAACTAATTGCATATTTCAACTTAAAAGTTGTATTTAGGTAAGAATAGATATCAGTTCCCATTTAGCATCCATCCAAGGACAATTAAACAATTCCAAATCAAGAAATAACATTATATTTCCAATTTAGTCTACGATATCAAACTGATACAATTATTAAAATATCACTCTTGTAATTGTATTCATCATTTCATGTCATAATCCATACATTTGCCAATCCAACTGATTGGACATTGTTTACATAAAAACATCATTACAACTCATAGATTGAAGAATATACTTTCTTCTTTTCACAATTCCTCGAAGAGGAATAAAAGTAAACAATTACAATTCATCTTTAACCAATCAAGAAGCATCAGAAAACAGCCATGTCCTCATTCTAATCAAATTCCATCTGCAAAATGATTTGCACGGGTCAGTTCAATGAACTGAGCATATTAAGCACTTATCATTAAAATGAGGTGCTTTGACTAACTGTCTCAATAAAAGAACCCTGCTTTTATGAAACGACAGTAAAACATCAATCACGAAATAGGCACAAAAGAGAGATCAGCATAACAACTGAACTATCGAAATATCATCACAATCAGCCAAAGAACTGCTGTCCCAATTCCACATAACCGTTACAAGTCTCAATTTACAATATTTGTAAAGTTAGGAATACAAGTAGCTTACTGCTGATATAACATACTGTTATCCTTTCCACGCCTTTCAATAATAATAAATGCAAAGGATGAAACTAACTGAAATGTAAACCCATTACCTTCCTTTCAGTTCATGCATCATATTAGATTCCAAGCAATCAAGCACAGACAAGAAAGCGAACAACAATGCAGATAGTTGCTCCTATCTAAGCACTACAAAATTCATTATTAACGAATTACAGATTTCCAACTGAATGAAAGAAGAAAAGATCATTTTTCCAAGTCATTCATCCATATCCCTATTTCTTTCCACATGACTGTCCTAAAAATGGAATCCAAACGAGACACAAATCAAGATAACAGTTCAGAGTGAAACTTACAAAATCCATTCGGAATTCACTTTCCAGCAGCAAGAATAATTTCATTTATAATCAGCTTTAAATGAAAACAGGGAAGAATTCATCATCCATATCCATACTTCATTTGAATCAGGCTCATATGAAAATCCGAAACAGGTTAGTACAACATTGTGTTTATCATAGATCAAATAGTATAAGGATGCATACCATATATTTACCGTACTAGAAGAAACCATATTTCTTTCACTGTATGTTAAACAGATAAACAGTTATACAATCATGCAATCAATTATTCACATGATTTCCTAATCCTATGGACGCATTCCATTCAAAATAACATTTTATTCATTGTTGTTACCTACAGCAAGTCCAATAATCACCTGACTACGGATTTTACCAAATCAAAACAGCAGACAGAAGAAGAATTCCCTTCCCATAAATGATTCTACCCGAATCCATTTTTCAAGTTCATGATAGTATGCAGAACTCCAGAATGCAAAAATCAGATGTCATTACCTTTATCAAAGTAAACCGTACAGGGTGTCAAATACATGGATCTGATACAGTCAAGACAGACCCAAACAGCAAGACAAGTTCCCATGCATCTCTTCTTTTGCACAGCAATTCAAGGTCAAGTTCGCATTCACAAGACAGTCCGAACTAGAGATCGAACAGTCATCAATAAAACACAACAATTCATCATACCTTCTTCAGCAAGAAAACAACATATTACACTATAAGTTCAGAAGGAAAAACTATTTCTTTTCCAACTTTCACGAACTCTTGTATAAAACTCTAATGCCAATTCCTTTAAAATTACAAAATGCCATTTCCTTATAATCCCGAAACAGCAGAAGGAAGAGAAAAGTTTTTATTTCTTTTTAAGCAAGAAAAAGAAAGAAACAACAAAACGTGTTATCATTTCTTTCTCCAAAGCAAATTCGTATGCTCATACAAAACCCAAATGCTATTTTCATCAAAATCCAAAACAACAGAAGGAAAAAGAATCTTATTTCCCTTAAAAATTTCAGTAAAGAATACAACTTCAAACAACTCGCACAGCCTGTGGAAATCTCATTCCATAAGTTCATTTAAAAAAATTATCCAGTTCGAAGTATTGTTAACAACCATCTCAAAATCGATTCACTCTCAGCTGAGTATTCAAAACTATAATTTCCTATAGTTCCAGTAAAGAACATCCTCAATACTGTCAAACAAACCAACACAACACGACTGTATTTCAACTCCCTTTATACATGCAAAGACAGTTCCAAACACAACAGCAAGGGAACGATTACACAGTAAGGAGAACAACTCCCACAGCCTGTTCCGATTTCATACAACATGAACAGAGAAAGAAAATACTTATTTCAAATCCTCCATCATCATCAACAACCAATACTGATAATTCATATTCCAACTCGATTGATGCAAAGACAAATCAAAGCCTAGCAACAGAAGCGATTCTACTTAACGTTTCCAAGAAAAAAAGCAAGAATCAACGAAATCCAAATCATATCGACTTGACAACAATCACATAATCCAAAACCCAAGAGCAGGGTTGTTTTAATGAGACACTTAAACAAAGCAAGAATTTTTAAAGAGAAGGGCTTAACATGCCTGTGATTTCTTTTCCAAACTTGAAGAAAACTGCGTTTGCCGAAGTTATTTCCTTCCACGGCGACAGCAAGAACTCCTCAACACTCCTTTCCTCTTCAGGCTCAGCAACAACCTCAAAATCTCCAAGAACAGTGACAAATCCCAAGAGCTGGTTCGACTGAACCAGACCAGAAAAACCAAATGCAGAGCAACTTTGCAAAGCCCGAATCGACAAAATGAAAAAAAATCAAATTCCCTCATACACTTTCCAAGGCGAGCTGGTCACGAGGACCAAGGATAATTAATCCATTAAAGGCTTTGCTTTTCCCAACTTCCCACGCCACTGCCAACTTGAGTTGGTGAACTCAAATTTTCAAATTTCACAAGCAAAAACCAAATTTAGCTCCACCTCCAAACAGATACCTCCGCCTCTTACCTGCCCCGCCAAACTGGCGCTGTCCACGTATGGACTTTCCATTAAATGCTAATAAATACCCCCTTTCATCCTTATCCTCTCCCTCCAAGGGTCTGCGCGCCCCTTTAGATTAGGATTAGTTTAGGTTGTATGTTAGTGTTCAACCTAGGTCATAGTTTAGCCTTAGGTTATTAGGACTTAGGTTTATTTCTCCCCTTTTTTGTAATTTAAAAATCCACTTAGGATAGTAGTTTAGGATGCATGTTAGGACTTAGGATTAGCTTAGGGTTTAATTCATACTAACCACTAACACTAATCAACCCCTAACCCAATCTCTCAACTAACTCTCGTAACTATGCTGTGCAGGACGTTCAGTCCTCTGTATCTCATGCCAAGGCCACCCGTGTCCAGGCATTTCTTGCCTCATGAGGTTTTAAATTCGACAGTACAGGGTTCAAGGATCGAACCTTTGTCGTTGGCATTTACGTGCCAGCTGCTCATACCTGCAATCAGGCGCTGCACATTCATATCAACCTCTGGTTCGGTTCCAGAGTAAATCGACACAGAAATCACAAGAAGACCTCAACATACTTTGGATCAATGAAATTGATTCAAGGTGTGCTGTCAATCAGCAACGAGAGTTTAGCAAGTATACGACAATTTGTCATCACATCAGCAAACATGCAAGTACTGATAAGCTGCCCTATGCGATAAATCATAGCTTACGCAAGAATCCAATTTAGCAACACATTCTCTTAAGATCGAACATATCTTAACATGTTTGCCTTCATTTTCAGATTATAACGAAGATGAAAAATATTAACCAAGTTAACTTACAAAATCGAGTGTTACAAGTTACATTCCCCTTTCAGAAAGTAACTCCTCTTCTCCATCATGGAGGCATCATTATCTCTGCATGGGAGTTACTCAACACTCCCCTATATGTACACCTCACTTCTTGATCTATTGGCGATCCAATGGAGTTTTGTTTCCCTTAATGCATGCACATTGCTTTCATAGTTGAGTGTTTGTTTGAATCTTGAAGATACTTCATCTCGATTGAGTGCAACTCCTTGATGTGCACAGATTCCCTCCAGAGTCTTCGTCCTTCCTCCCTCTCTGTCATGGTATCGAGCTCGGGAATCGAAATTGTGTTTCTCGTTGCAGGTGTTGCTTACCACTTTCCGCCTTGTAGTTTCATTTGCAAGTTCTCAACTCCGCCTTGTGTTTTACTTGCATTTTCAAGGGATTCTTTTATTTGGTGTGTGTGCTTGTTGTGCTCCTAGTTGTGTTGGTTGTGTTCATGTTCAAAAATTTGCAGGTTGAAGGTGTAAAAGTTTTAAGTTTTTTGAAGAGATTTAAGGGTCCAAGTCGGCCCCATCTCGTCGAGCTAGGAACTGAATTGCCCTAGCTCGCTTGGTAGCTTCTCGCATTGCCTTGGATTCATAACTCACCAACCTATTTTTTTACAATAGCAGTGGCTTGGTCTTAAACTCTGCATTGACTCAACGGCTCTGACTTTGCCTTTGCGTGAACGTGTTTTCTTTGACTCGATGGCTCCAACTTTGTAGTGTTGTGCATTGTTCGTCGTTTGTTGACTTGGTCTGTGATTTTTCACTCGTCAACAGCTCGTGCATTGTTTGGTTGCATCGTTTGGGCTCAATTTTTCTTATAAACCTATCTATGTGCATCACAGCTGACTCGCGTTGGTGCTGGGTACGACGTGTTCCTCCAAGCGTTGGATTACCGGCTCCATCTTTCACCTTGCGCCCGTGGTTGACCTTGCATGCTCACCATTCACTTGCATGCATTCATTTTGGCTCCTCATGCGCTTGTTCGAATGATCCCTTGGTTTGTTGCATTAACGTTAGATCTTGTATTGGTTGAAGCTAGTTGTGGACTCCCCACTCGACGCCTCGAAGTTCGCTGGTGCGAATATTCATGTGGCACACCCGCTATAAGTCTGTTCGACCGGTTTCACTATTGTAAGCCTCGCGAATCTCCTTGCTGTTACAAACAGAATTACGTTGAAGACTCCTGCTTCAGCTGAGAACACATGGCTGATCGTTCGACAGTTACACTATATGTGGCCTGCTCTCCATGCACTCGGCGTTCAACAACCCACACACCGACTCGTGGCATTAACTTGGCACACCGTCGACATGGGTTAGACTTCCCAACTCAACACAAACTCAGCCCAACTCGGGCTTGTCAACCTTGGCTCGACGTGCTGACAACATACCCAACTCAGCGACAACCCTGTAGCTCGGCCGCACCACACAACCGTTGCATACCCCACGTGGCCTCTCTTTGACCATTGATTGCCCCGCCACTTTTTCCCTCCCAACTTTAAATTTCACCTACCTTTAATCAAAGTCCTATACTATTTTTTTAAACGTAGGGTTTAATTTTTCTTTAAGGGAGGGTTATTAAGCTAAAAGGGGTTTAGTAATAGGTTAGGGAGGTGTTTTAATTAAGTTAGGTCTTATTCATTTAAATAAGATCTAGTCAATTTTGATTAGTGGGTTATGTAATTCTTCTTAAGTGGTTTATTAGGAAATCACGTCTATAATCTAGTTTTTAAATTATAGCCCTTTTTTATTTATTTTATTTTTTCGCACTTTTTCGAAAATAGCAAACTGGGAAAAAATATTTCAAAACTAGGGTCTTGGGCTTTTTCTGATGGCCTCTTTGTGGGAATGCGTAGACTTTCTAGAGTGTCTAGGTCTCATTTGGAACCCCTTCGGCATTTTCTAGTGGTTTTGTGCGCGTTACGGGAGCCGGGTTTGGCATTTTGGCCCCCTTTGGTTCATCATTGCATTGTAGTGCTCTTCTTCGCCTACGGCTAGTGAGTGCGTCTACCACATCCTTGTGGAAAGAGAGCCCCATTCCACAAACAGGGGGTTATTACTGTTCTTTGGTGTTGTATTGCCTGTGCAAATGCATTCTCGGTTGAGTCGAGATGTCTGCACTGACCTTGCTTGTATCCACACACCCTCTTCTCATGCACCTTACACTTCTTGCTTCCGCATCATGAAGGATGTTCTTTCCAAACTTGAGCGTCGCAGGATTGCCTTACATGACCTCCACCACTTCTTCTTGGGAGAGATAACTACACATCATGACGTGCTTCTATGGAACGTTACTTTACCTACTGAGGGTATTTCACACTTTCTACATGGGCTAGTTCCTGCACCCACTAATTTATTGTCTTGAGGACTATCTCAACACATGCAACCATGTTGTTGGTCACTTGATGTTGCATGTCACAGACCTCTCCGCCTTCACGTGGCAGACTCAGATCCTCCCCACACCATCTGGAGCATCTTTCAATCCTTGTTTGGAGACCCTTTACATATTATCATTGTTGTTGTTGTTGATCTAGTTGTCTCCTCTTCTTCTTCATGTGATGATAGTTACACCGACCTAGACTCACTTGTTTCCATTTCTAATGACAAGGATTGCGCTTTAGTTATGATGACGAGAGTACTATTGAGGACTCCTCTCCTCATTCTCTCACCTTTTCAGAGTATGTCAACACTCCTCCCTTCCCATCAGACATCAAGCAATCCCATTCTCAACCTCATACAGTCATTACATCTACCTCCTTTCCACTTCCAGTGTGTGAGGCTCTTTCCACTCCTCTTCCTTGATTGATGATTCATACTTGTTTGACATCACTCTTCTATTTATCGAGCCCCCTCCTTGGGACGAGTGTCTGCCAGACCTTCGTCATTTTTTCGCAATGCATACTTGTGATGTAGTACACGTTCCTCATCATTCTACAAGTTTTTCATAGGATTCATTCATCTCCTTTATTGGGAGTGCCCCTTCTGGGACTCTTATCACTTTTAATTTTTAGGAGATCATCTTTCATACACCTTTCTTGTGGATCCTCTTTCTGTTGTGGGGGTTTTTACGTCTCCCTCACTTCACTTGGGCATCCTCTCGGTGGATGATCCTCTTTCTCACTCACGATGGTTATACGTTCTTAGCATTACCTTCCGTTCTTTAGAACTCATTTGATAGACCCATGGTACACTTCCGTGGACTAGATTAAGAGTTCTTTGTTTTGCTGCCTTTCGGCTTCCTTCATGGAGAGGAAAACTTCCAATATTCCATTTTCTGTCCTTCTAAGGGTAGACACATAGTTCGATGCAATTGGTTCTTCTTTAGTCAGAGGCCGAGGACCACGTCATTGACACTCTTCTTGGAGTCTTTCTAGAGTTTCAGAATTCAGATCCATCTATGGCTTCTTTTGCGTTGCTCTTGTCTCCTTCTTTTCTCTCCTTCTTCTTCTTAGTTTTTTTGGGGATTTTTTCTATCTCTTATAAGTGGATATTTTTCCCACTAGGTTTTCCTTCACTACTTGAGATTTTTGTTATGCATGGGTACCTCATCAGGCTTAGTTGTCGAGAACCCATTTTTCATTCTCTATGTGTTTTTTTGACTTGTCTTACCTCATCTTAAGTTATGATGAAGGGGGTTGTTGGTGAGAGTGGTAATTTTCCATCTTTTATTCATTTATTAGATGTATTGCCACCTCACTAGGTGATTCATCTCACTTAGGTGTGAGCATGGATCATAGGTGTCATATTAGTTATGACAGATTCCATCATGGAATCTATCATATGTGTAAGTGTGTGTCATAGGAGTTACATTCCCCTTTCGAAAAGTAACTCCTCTTCTCCATCATGGAGGCATCATTATCTCTGCATGGGAGTTACTCGCACTCCCCTATATGTACACCTCACTTCTTGATCTATGAGCAATCCAATGGAGTCTTGTTTCCCTTAATGCATGCACATTGCTTTCATGGTTGAGTGTTTGTTTGAATCTTGAAGCTACTTCATCTTAGTTGAGTGCTAACTCCTTGATGTGCCTGATTCCATCTAGGTCTTTTCCCTTCGTCCCTCGCCACATACTTGTTAATTTTATTTTACGACAATTGTCAAACATAACATCCATTGAATAAAATTAAACATGTTAAATTTCAATTAGAATATATTTTCCAAAATCACTCATTCTAAAAGAACTTGTAAATTAGAATTTTTCTTTTTATTTAAAGAAGTCAATTTATAAACTAATACAAATATCTTAAATGCATCTATTTAAATATCAATATTATGACTTCTATCTTAGATTTTATTATTAATTTTTTTTTGTATTTCTTAATTCCCTTTTTAAAAATCTCAAATTGCAAATAACAAGAAGATATTTTTATTTATTGATTAACTCCTCAAATAAAATAAATAAATATTTATTTTAGATAAAATCATCTTAATTATAAGGTGGAGTTTTAAGGTAGAATTTAAAACATAACATTTAAGTAGAATAATCGAGTCTTATATGCCAAAAATAAAAAAATCTATCAATTTTGTAGTGTGTGTGTGTGTTACGAAATCTTTATTTTTATTATATCTATCATTTTTCCAAATAGTTATATTTAAAATATCGATATTAATTTTACCCTAGAACCATTATTAAATTGATGATGCCATTTCTTAATTTGTAATTAAAATTTAGCTCAACCCATTTAAAACTAGGGATTTATTTAATATTTTTCTATTAGTGAATGTAACTATGATACATCTGATAAATGTAAATAGTAAACAATTTAACTATTAAAGTTGCAACATTTAATCCAATTAATGAGAATAATAAGTTAAGAGATATAGTAAACACTTTCCTTTTAAAGTTGCAACATTTAATCCAATTAATGAGAATAATAAGTTAAGAGATATAGTAAACACTTTCCCTTTTAACTTTCTGATGTTTAGTCCAACTAATAAGCATGATAAATTAAGAGGTCTTCTAAGTCAATATATTACAAATTATAAATGAAATGAAATTTCATAAAAAAATGAAAAATGAAAATAGAGAAGACAACTATTTTTATGTTGGTAGGTGTTCTACAATGACAACATAATGGTGGTCAGCTCTAATGTAATGAAT